>UCOK01017883.1:23715-66900 GCA_900474325.1 Synergus umbraculus
GAATTTCAGTCTTAAGTCAGTTTTTAGTCTTGTTTTAAGACTAAGAAATCTAAAAACAAGACTTAAAACTGACTTAAGACTGAAATTCAGCCTAAAAACTAATTTCAGCTGTAAACACTTTCAGTCCTTGTTTTTTCTGTGATCTCAAACAATTCCTAGAAATTCTTTATCATCCTTCGAAATCCTTGGAAAGTTTCTAAAATCTGTTAAATAAACTATAAAAGCAATACATATGTAATACGAAAAAAATAAAATAATTATAGCATAAATGCCAATTACTATTTTCCCTGACTTCTCGCATTTCCCTCACTTCCTTGACAAATTTTTTTTCCTTGACTCAGGCCACCCTGTCTAAGGCAAAAGAGGTCTCTGGGTCAGCTTTTCCAAGCAGACTCGATCGTTTTAATCCACCACTTCTTTTTGCGCTGCCCATAATGGAAGACTGCATATTACGAAACTTTCGTTCTTTTTCTGACTTTGTTATTATATTAATCGAAAGCACTGACCAGTCCTTCGAATGACAGTGACTCCTGAAATGTTCAAAGTACCTGTTCGACAGGCACCTCACGTGTACCTCATACATCACTTTAAAGTGTACGTACAACATACATATGTAACACACACACACATATATGTATATATGTATATATAATCACCATGGGGATAAAAGTAAGATGGATTTAAGTATGTATGTGTAGTTGTAGATTGTATACGCATTGAGAGATTCAATCCGGTTTAACGAGATCGAATACCTCGGACACTTTTTATCCGAGTCTTGCGCTCTTTAATCCTAAGGAGGGAACCCATGGGAATCGAAATCGACATGGGCGCCCACGGCGATTCCCATCCAGAAGCGAAGGCTCTCAACGTACTATTGCATTTACTGTATAATTGTTATTACTGTATCATTCATGCATTGTACTTGAAGGGGACGGTTAGTACGGGAAGTCCTGCAATGCGCACATCCTGTGACAGAACTTATAATACGTCACGCTTCGAGCTTGTTTCCTCAGTACTAAGAAGTCTTTCTTACCGTCAACTTCTTCCTGAAAATAAGGGAAATTTATTTTATAAAATAGATGTCGAGACTTTTTTTTACCTACTTTTTGTATTGTTGAAGAAGGAAGAAGTAGTGTGTTATGTAATTGATAAACTCAATTACAGTAAAATAGCAAATCTTCCATTCTCAATTCTACCACTTTTTTTAATTTGATTTTATAAAATAATTGTGTAGTGAAAGATTCTAATCGAATTATAGAATTTATAATGGCGTTGCATAAAAGTCACTGTACCGATTTTCTGAAGCAGATGAAGATCAAGTTTCCTAAGTTTAGCAAATTGCGTCGCAGATATAATTCAAGGACTACCACATCAATAGGTGGATTCATCAAATGTAAAGAACAAAGTCTTTATAGATATAGTATAATATATATACTATATTTATACACTGAAAAACTCTATGTTAGAAAAATTACTAATATCGATAGCAAGTAGGGACAAAATCCCAAAATTGAGACATTTTAATACAGAAAATAATAAATTTTACTATTTAAATAGTAATAGTAATTTTAATAGTAATTTTGGGATTTTGTCCCTACTTGCTATCGATATTAGTAATTTTTCTAACACAGAGTTTCTCAGTGTACTCAATAAACCCTTTCTCTTGAAGTTTTCGCCTTTTTTTTCATGATGATCTTTTTTTCCTATTTCTTACTCCTCTACAATAATTTACCCATTGCTCTAGATCAGTACTGAATAAATCTTTCATTTCAGACATGTCACCAGTGCGATGGGCACGCCGCAAATCCTCGAGTTCGGAATCCGAGAGGAATTGCTACAACGTTCCAACCTCGCAAGTAACAACCGAACGAACTTCCTACAAAAAAGACAAGAAGAAGATCCAAGAGGAAAGAAGAAGAATTTGCGAGAAACGAAATCCTCTCCTAGACAAAGTAAAAACGACACGTTTAAGTTTTCTTAAGGATCAGGATTCTGAGGAGGAGGATGAACCTGATGAAACTACGAAAACTGAATTTCGTTCCATGTGCGAGCTAAGCAGAAGAGGAATGGCTAGAAATGATTTTAGAAGATCGGTTTGTGAGAATGATTTGAAGGAACTCACGGAAGAAGAAAAAACCCAAGCCAAGAGGAAGAAGCGTTCCAAATCGCACAGTAGACTCACAGCCAGGAATCAATCAGACGAAAGATTTGTTCTTTTTGGTTTCAGGACATCCACGCCTTACAAAGAAGAAACCCAAGCTGATAATTTTGTGGAAACTCCCAAGTCTCGACGCGGATGGCGAAAGACTAAACCAACTGAAGAGGAACCACCAAAAAAGGTTGAGCTTCTTGGAGAAGTCGAGAGCCCCATTAGGGAAGGGACTCAATTTGATAGCGTAACACCTTCAAGTTGTCTAGCAGCTAAATTCCGAGCCATGCAAGATCGATACTTGAAAAGTTCGACGAGCAAACTGATAGCAAAGATCTATAAAAGAGACAGCAAGGATAGAGAAAGAAGAAGACTGAGAAGCTTCTCATATGGAACCCTTCCTGGTTTGGAAGAACTTCGAACAAATCCTCTCTATGAAGATCAAGACCAGGACGATAATGATTCTGGAATTTTGGATAATGATTCAGCAACTAGTAGTTTGCTTGATGACAGATGCAGTAGTGGAGCCTCAGAATTGCTCACTAGTATGCTGAATGAATCATCTTCTTCGTCTTCTCCTCCACCACCACCTCGACTTCCTCCCAGAAGAACATCAGCACCAATTACTGATTTGGAAAAGAACCTTCGATTGTGCCAACATGCTTCTGTTTTGGAAGCAAATCCTGTGATCGTCAAGACTGAAAAGCTTGATACCTTATCTGCTAAAACTTTTGCTCATAATGTTTGTTTAGGGATTGAGAAGGATCCCTTAAAGGTAATTTGCCAAGCATCTAATAAGGAATTGATAGAGAGGCAGTCCAAAGCTGAAGATACTGATTTAGACAAGAATTTAGAAAAGAATTTAGAAACAAGTTTAGAAACGAATTTAGAAACTAATAAAAGTCCCAAGGTTTTGAAAAAAGAATTATCTGTAATCAGAAGTAGTTCTTGCACTACAGAAACAATGGTTGTTAAATTGCCTAGAGAAACTGCAGATCAATGTTTGGGTATTTTTATAGCCAAGACTGCAGAATCGAGTCCTGGATATTTGGTAGCTCATGTGGTTCCTAATGGCTTGGCTGATAAAGAGGGAACTTTGAAAATCGGAGATGAAATATTGATTGTGAATGGAAAGAGGCTGAGGGGATTGACCATGTCAGAGGCAAGAAAAATTCTAGGGAATGGCAGTGGACCTGGAATGGTGGATATAGTCATCTCGAGGCTTAGTAATGTGGAACAACCGAGAAGATTGAAGGAGAGCAGTGTAGATTACGAGAATGTTAGCATCGAGAATGGATATGGTGTCATTGTAGAAAATTCTCCCAAGTCACACTTTAGGAAACACAACTCGAGGCATCATCGAGACAGGAAAAACGAGTCGAACAGGTCGATATCTTCGGAGAAATTCTGCACGACAATTGACAGTGGTGCTCAGAGTGTTTCCAACTTTTGCACCTTACCAAGAAGACCAAGAAGCAACGTTTCGACTTTTCTTACAGTAGTTTTCGAGAAGGGACCTGGGAAGAAGTCTTTGGGGTTCACAATCGTCGGTGGAAGGGATAGTCCCAAAGGTAGCATCGGTGAGTAGATTTTATTTGATAGATGTTTTATAAGTAATCTGATGAATGAAACAAACCACATTCGATGACTAAAGATCATGTTATTGTAAACCAGAGTGTTCTTACAATTCCAAGTACTGTCTACCTACATATAATATGTATATAGAACAGCCTCAGGCATTAGTAAGCCTGCAAAGTCTTTTACACCGTTGCTCAAGCATAAAAAAATAAACTTCCATGCCATCCACGTTTGTTCCCAATTTTTTACATTTAACATATTCCGCCTTCTTTTACAGGCATCTTCATAAAATCGGTTCTACCTGGAGGTCAGGCAGCCGAGGATGGGCGATTGCGAGCTGGGGATGAAATTTTGGCGGTCAATGGCCAGGTTTGCCATGACTTGACTCATCGAGCAGCCGTTCAGCTTTTTCGCAATACTAAAAGCGGTCCGGTGGCTCTACATTTATGCAGAAGATCCAAACAACGAGACTCACAGTGAGTATATTGAAACAACTGAAAATCATTTTAATGGTTCTATGACACAAGCATAATAAAAGGATTTCTCGTCTTAGAAAAAAAGTGTACTTTTTATTATTTCTCTTAACATTTTCCTTAATGGTAAGACTATATTCGGAATTACTAATTTCTAAATTTCTCGAAATATTTTACAGTTTTGAAAGTTTTATTGCCTTCACGATATGATCATTATTATCTGCAGTAATAGTAATTAGCTCCTATATTTGATTATGTATGATTATGTTTCAGATCATCTAAAGCCAAATCCTGCGCCGATCTTCTTCTCGTCGACACCTAATTAAATTTGTCAACGAGAATACGAGAACGAATTACGAAGAGTAATGAACCCTATATTTTTGTTCGATGTAGATAAAAATGATGTACATATTGTAAATTTGTGACATACCATGTGGAAATAAAAGAAATTATTTAATGTTTTCGTATATCCCTTGTCTTATTTTCGTTTAAGGAACTCATTTTTCAAAATTTCTAATGAAAAGTATGCATTTCTTTATTGTCCTAGAATAAAACTTTTAAACTATATTTTTCGCGTTGATATAACGTTCTTCGTATAAAATCTTAGAGACATAATAATTAATAAAAATGTTACTTATTGCACTAGACAACCGCTGTATTACGTGGGAAATAAATTAAACATAACGAATGTCGAGATCTCATTGATCCTTTTACGAGAGACTAGATTCTAAATGTTTTTGAAGCTTTGTCAAACTTTGTGAAACTTCATGAAACTCAAGCCTTTAGAAGAGCACTTCCGGTGGTCGATTTTCTTTATTGGTAGTTAATACGGCGCGGATTTCAGGGCCACCTTCTGGTACCTAAAAGCAAAAAAAATGTAATTAAAACAAGTTTTTTCATATTTTAATTAAAAAAACAAAAATAATTAAAAATCAGAAAATTTTTACCTATGTCTCCTTGCTATTTCCAATTCGACAGGTCCTTCTCGTACTGCTTTGAATAATTCGATTACTTCCTGATGTGTGCACCCACGCAATATTTTTCCATTCAGACTCAAAATTTCGTCTCCTGCAACCACAAAAATAAAACTAGAATTAAACTTCTGTTATTAAAAATTTTCAGATCATTCTGCATAAATATTATACAATTCTTTTAATTTAAGTATAATTGCAATTGACATATTGCTTACTTTGAGCAACCTAAATTTCACTTCTTGACCTGTTCATATTGAAAGGTTATTGAAGGCTATTTAACCCAGAAACATTATGTTCTTCTATCTAAAAAGCAATAGGCATACTTGTTCGTGATTTCCAATTCAGCAACGCCTTTCCAATTTTTTTACTGCTTATTAGTTATGCATGATTATTTTGTAAAGTAGACAAAATTTCCATATTCCTAAGCCTTTCTTTCTTTACTTTCATTGTTTACCACAAGAATTTCAATTAAGTAGAAACGAAGAGAATTCGAAAAAATGTGTACCTATTGAAAAAGATAATCAAACTCGTAATCTTGATTTAAATTTGCGGTAGTAAATCACTATCAAGTACAAAAAATAGATACCACAAAACTATTTTATAGAAAACAATTCGGATAATTGGATAAAGATTTATTGGGTTGACGGTCCAATTTCGATCCGATTTTAATAAAACAATGAAATTAACAACGTTAATTAATTAATTTATTTATTAATTTCTTTTTGTTCCTCTATGCGGAACTCAAAATCAAGAAGGGCTATTCAATACAGATATACATTTGACGTAAACATATTGCTAAAACTTCCAGGTAAAAGAATATTATTCCTCTTTATGAATTCTCAAGAAAAAATTAACAAATGATCTCAAAGACACGGAAGATTGATTTCTCTCATTTTATCATTTTGACTTAATGACATAAGAAGCGAAATTCAATCTCTTATGCTGATGATACATCATATGAGAGGAATCTAGCTTTGGCAAGTTACGTCAAAGATGCAAGTTGAACAAACGGTCGAAGTCATTAGGCATGAATATGTCATGTGTCTCGAGATACAAGTGAATCAATCGATCATGTTTTATGACTCTTGCATAAAATCTTTTACATTTTACGTCGTCTTCGAGGCTACATGGGTTTATTCTGATAAATTGGCTTGAATTCTTTAGACCTCTCTTCTCGAACCTGTCCTATATTATTTTCTTAAGATATGTCTCTGCAATTTAGCTCGGTTGACATTTTCATTTCACTTGATAAACATCCAGATTACGTAAATGACATCAGCCTAGAAATGGCCTCACGATACATTTACGTATTTATATACGAAAGTAAATAAATTCAAGAGTTTGTATCTGCAGAATGTTTTAAGTGCCTTTTCCTGGATTTGCTATGAGGAAGCTGCGAACTAGAAATTATTTACTAGATCCTATTTATGGAGAAAAAGGAAAAAATGCTCCATCCTGGAAAAACGGGTTGCGAAGTCTTGGAATAAGGAATTGATAATTAGCGGTGAAATAAAGAAATATAAAAGGGTCGTTATTATAGATTATAGATCGTTTTTAACAAATTATTTAAAACAAACGTTGTAGTTTTATCTTATTTTGTAATTCGTGTAATTATTGAGATGTAATGAATTTATTTATACTAAGTATGACTACAATAAAAAGTAAATGACTTTTGAAGTGTTAGATCAATTTACAAGTCAGCCTGTGTTTATGCAACCAGACTAACCGCGAGACCGTTACTCAAGCATGCGTCAGGCATCGCGGAAACCGCAGTGCATTTTCTTATAAAAAACACGGGGTTCAGTTGAAATTCAACACCGGCGAGGCATTCATTTCACGTTCAAAAATTGAGATTTTACGCAAGCAAGTGCAAAATATGTGACCGGAATAACACCCTGAATACAAGATCGAAATTTGCAAAACTTATGGTAAACTATTTTTAAACTAAAAAGATATAACATCAAAAAATATATCAGTGCACGGCTTCTTATTAAAGTTTTTAGTTTCTTTAAATACTGCAATTTTAATTAATTTTTAACTTTTTAATTAGAACCAAGTTCTAATCTAAAAATTCGATTTCTTCATTTTACTCAACAAATATTAAATATCGAATTTTTTCGCTCTGTATGCAGTTTTATATTTGAAAAAAGATTAGCGCTACAGAGCAGTATTTAAAAAATGCAAACTTTAATAAAAAGACCGCTGTGATATTTTCTGTTATTTCTAATAATTTCAACGAGATATTGTCTTTATTTTAAAAATCACAAAAAGAATTAGACCAGAGGGCAGAACCCGCAAAAGCGAAATAAATAAGTGCATTGATATGCATCTCAACAGCTCAAATAAAATGGGGAAAAGAGAACGAGAGAAATACAGAAAGAAATAAAAGAAAATGAAGAAGACACACAAAACCCAAGAGCATCAGAAACTCATGTCATCAGCTTAGAAATGCGCGACGTTAGGTGTCGGATTAAAGATTCGAAGTGTGTTCGAATGTTGGTATTCTTGTTGTGCATATGCGAATAATACGTGACCCGAGACACACCCGCAAGTATCTCTAGTCCCAAAATGACCATTTTTCTCTTCCAAAGTACTGAACATGATAGTATCGAAGGTACTAAAGTCCCTCAATTCATACACCATCTCTTGACAAATAGGACAATAAATTCCTAATCGTAGCTGCATAAAATACGGAAGCATTGAAACTGTTTTTCTCAGTACTAGGTATCCTGGAATTATATGCCTCTTCCTTGAAATCCTTCATTCCACCGGAAATCATCAACTTGGGTGATATTTTGATTATATATTCAACAACAGAATCTCAAGGGTGATTGAATAGCTCCTATGACGTCATGAACTTTGAATACTTTTTTTTCCAAAGGTATTTCATGGTGCCGGGTTCGAGAGATCTTGTTATACTTCAAATTGGATAGGAAATTACTTTGCTCGAGATTTGAAGGATGGATATATGAGCAGAGCGCATGCAGAATATAAAGCTTGCTGAAGTTATTGGATATGAAATTTCTTATTCCATTTCCTTGCTGTATACCAATATCTATAAAATATGTATTAGAAGTAACCACCGCCCTTTTCCACACGACTTTTCAAATTTCTTTCTCAAAACCCTTTTTCCCAATCCTCTTTCGAACCCCCTTTTCCAGAGCAACACAGCAAGTCCAAAAAAATAGACTTATCTAATTAATAATGATAATTTAATCACCTTGGAAGAGAGATTTGGAAATGTCAGCTTGGCCTCCAGGGAAGACTCTCCTGACAAAGATGCCCATTTCCCCACGAGGACTGTCCCTGCCACCGACGACACTGAATCCCAGACTAGGTTTGCCATATCCCTTCTCAAACCTGGCAATATGCCTCGTCAAATACTGATGCATTTCCGTCGAGGATTCCAAGGAGGAGTCGACATCCTTCCGGGTAGAAATGCACGTGAGTGGCAGGAAGTCCGGCCTCTTTTTGGACTGCATATTATCTTCGCAGGTTGATGAGGAATTATTAGAGGAATTGACCTTCTCGTTCTGGGAGTCAATAAGGGTCATATTGGAAAGGTTCTTTGCGTTTTCTAGGTACTCGTAATCTCCTGATAAGGGAGGGCCCAAGTATACTTGGGGCACTGTTTCTTCGTAGGCGGTTATCAGTCGCACTTTATTGCCATTGAAGGATTTTAGGTACTCTTGAACTTGCTCAAGACTCTCGAGGGTTCTGAGTTCCTTTCCTTCGACCTCGACGATCTCATCGCCGAGCCTCAGTCTGCCATCTCTGCAAAAAAAAAGGAAATTTTATTATGTGTTTTGCAAAATTGATGAATGCTTCAATGCTCACGACCTCGAAGGTGTAAATTTCTTTGATGAAATCACACGTATCTTATTTATATTACTTATAAATGAATTTATGATTTATAGCTTTAAAACATTTTCTTCAATCCACAATTAAAGAAACTAATTATTATATTTCTACGTAACTACAATATCCATTCCAAGAAAACAGTTTTAAAAAGGTAATTAAAAAATGACGAATTGATTGCACAAGTGTTATTTCTTTTTTAAAGGGGGGGCACTGAACCCAAAATAAATCTCTTCGACAGATAATAAAATCTTTCAGAGAAATAGGCCTTTGAAATTTTATTAGACAGCTGACATATTGCGAAACTATATATTGTGGGCAACCGGATGAAATCTGCCGGATGTAGCAGCCTTTTTCTTGCATGAATCACTTGAAAGAAATTTTCTGCGAAAGAATTGTTGAACTTGAAACCAATTCAAAGACCTTTTCTCAGTATGCCAATTAATACTTTCCAAGTTTTCCACACATCCATTTCAATACATTGCATTGCGAAATTATTTCTTATTAGCAACTGCTGTTTATCAGTAATTGGAATAGAGAACTCGCGGGGAATTGAAGATAGGAAAGTAATCTCCGAAGAGGCTACCCTATTAACCTCTTAACGGGAGAAAGCAACTCCATGCAGAATTTTCTTTTTCAGATTGTACAATACATTCCACAATATTCCAGAAATCCTTTAATTAACCTACCTATGAGCAATTCCATCAGTTTCCAGCTGAACCACAATGTAGCGAATTTCCCCAATTCGCTGCTGGGCCAATCTGATACCCAAGCTCTCCTTAGGGTCCTTCTTGATGAGCTGTACAAGCCGGCATCTCCTAACTTTTTTCGGAGGCTGAATGATGTCACTCAGAAATCTCGTCTTGTCCTGTTGCAACCTCATCCGATGAGACAGAGGAGTACCAACGGTATTTTGACTCTGCCCAACTCCTAAGCCTTCCGTACTCGGCGACAGATGCGAGTTTGCTGAACCTGGCAAGAGTGAAGTCTGATGTATGCTAGGCAACATTCTTCCGGAGTTGCTCTGGTGCCACCTGAGACCATCTATTCTCTCCTCGATCTCCACACTCCCGTTCTCTCCGTTTTTGCTCGATCTCAAGCCCTCAGCCTCCTGCTCCTGGCATTCGCTAGGCGTCGAGCTTCTCATAGGTTTCTCTAACTCCGAGTCTACAACACTACTCGTATCAGAACTATCCGTACATTTTAAACTCTGAGTCTCGTTTTCGGAAGCTGCAGCCGATTCTCCTCTGGGTCCATCACTGTCGTACCCAGATTCATTTGAACTCACGTAATGAGTAGACAATCTCTGTTCTCCACTAGGGGCCGAATTCCTCCTATGGTTCCTTAGGGTCGTAGCCATCTCTAAATTCAAGCCAACCTCCGAATTCAAACCTCCGTCATGATTGATCCCTATTTCGTGATTCAAAGAAACAGTATCCGAAAACCTCGAGTCGTTCATGGAAAGTCCAGACTGAGGAAGAGACATGGGGCTACGGTGGTTGTCGTAACGATCCTCCATCTGCAAATCATCTTCAATCCTCTCCAGATGACTCGGGTTGAGACTATACCTATCTTGCTCGCAACGTTCAACTCTTTCACTTCTAAATTCAGCATACGAATTCCTGCCCATCCTTGAAACATCCTGAGACCTACAAGGAGCATTTCTGTTAAAGTGTCCGTTCCTGGGACGTCTTCTTCCCAAGGTAGTTGTTCCTTCAAAGGACTCCTCGATCTTCAGAGCAGGAAAGTGCTCCTCTGAAGTCGTCTTGAAGAGCCTCTCGTCCTTCAAACCTGATCCGTTTCTCTCTTCAGGAAGAACAGAAAGTCTGGACCTCAAAAATGAATACGGGAAACTAGTCTTCTTCACCTCCTTGAAATCGCAGCTGCTAGATTTTCTTAGATTATCGTTTTTAGATTCTCCAAAGTCGCATGGACTGAAGGTCCTGGAAGATGGTGAAGGGGAATGACCTGGTGGATTTGAGAGACAGAGTGAAGGTGACATTATCCTCTCTTCGAACACATCATCATCATCTCTACCACTCAAATTATCGCATGACACTGTCTTGTCTTTTCTGCTATTGATTTGTAGATCAATTCCCTCAGAGGGGTCATCTCCTTTCACATAGGTTGGACTGGTGTTCAGCTGACTGGTACTACAACTCCTGAAGAGATTCTCCTTTTCTGGGGTTTTCTCAATACTTTGGGAACGTCTGTTGCTTCTCGTAGAGTTCAACATCCCCGTGGATCCCATCCTGATGAAGAAAGATTTAAAGGGCGATGGGGATCTTTGTGTATTGAATATCCTCCTCTCTTGTTTTGGTTCACTTTTCTGCTCGGCGAGTCTCTCTAGCTTCTCACTGTTGTTTTTGCTGCTGCTATTGTTATTGTTGTTGTTTAGAGAAGAGTTTTCCGAGATGGAATTGATGGTCTCTCGAGATCCAGATCTGCGAAACGAGTCTATCTTCTTGCTCATCCTTCTCAAGCCCCAAACGCCTAAGCCTGTAACGAGAAAGAGAAACGGTATAAGGTGCAATCAGAGAAGTTACGAAGCGGGACAATGGGGCAAAAAGTGGTCAGTGAAAAGGGGTTTCTGAGTCGCGAATTGAGACTCCGATCGAAGAAGAGGAGTTAAGTATAATACGATGTGGGGAAAAACCATAAGGCACGCTCGACATATGCTGGCCCCTCCCTCATCCAGGAAATGTGCTTCGGCTTCTGAAGTTTTTCAAGGTGTTTGGGTGCAGGTGGTTAACGGGGATCCTGGCTAATGGAAGAACGATTGTCAAACTACTCAGGTATCATGTACACGTGTTTTGCGATAAAGCCGTTCCCCCCGCCGATTCTGCGTGCTGCTGGATTACTAAGAAGTATCGATTTGGTGCAAAGGACAACGGTTTTAATTGGTGTCACGTTTCAAGAATTGTAGCAATTAATGCACGATCTTGAGGACATTTGGTTTTTGTATATAGCTTGTTAAATATTTTCTGTATTGCCTGCTTATACTCCTACCTATATTATTAACATTTTAATATTCACTACTCTTCTCTTGAGTTATTGCCAGCTCTAATTGATTTAAAAAAGCCAAACCGATATTTTGCTTTACAGTTACGACTTTTTTTTTCACAGACTGGAGAAAGATTGATGATGGAATGTTATTACGCGTACACATTTGGTTACAATGCAGTGAAAACGTCGCCTATTAAATCAGTTCCGTGTCTAACAAGGAATATTACTGATCTACGCACTTTACGATCCTCCACTGGCCAATTATTTCTACCGTAAGACTATTAACGTGGTCAAGTATAACTCGACAAACACCTGTTGCTCCCGAGCCATGAAGACGATGCTAGTAGTCTTGTGTTAGCATGTTAATTACAAAATGCGAAAAACTTTTAGTGGATTGAATCACTTCCGGAGCAAACGTAAAACCGTGAAACTCACTGCACTTGCAGTTGGAGAGAAAGCAGTGAAAATCATCCCGGAAAACAACTCTCATCTTTATTATAAAAGATTATGCGGAATTTGTAATTTTTCATCTGAGAGCCCCGAAAAGGAAACCCTTTGGAAGGATGACGATATAATATTTTTCTAATGATCAGCAGTCAATCTAAAATGACGATCTTGAAATATTTTATGCTACATTTGCAAAGCTATAGATCATGTTATGGATGCACTAGTGAAAAGCATTCCGAGTTAACGACGTTGTTGTCGAGAATCCGTTATATCGTTTAGCATTTGTTGTATAAATTTCCATGTAAATCAATTGTGAGATGCAGCACTCTATTACAGCAAAGAGCAAACCACGAGGCTCACGACTTTCTGGGCAAATTGACTTTTTTTCTCAACTCTGAGGACGACCACTTTAAAAGCATGGAAGACGAAAACAAGTAGTGGTTAACCATCAATATAAACTTGGATGGTCGTGACAGTAATCTTATTTTCTGGGATTAGGTACGTCAAAAGGTGTAAACCACTTGTGTTGCTCAGAAGACTTACAACTGCACTACTTATTTTTTTAATAGCCAGTCCCCACTTATTTTGTATGTTATCAGACTGACATAACTGGCATTATGTTTATTTTTCTGAGAGACAATTAGTAAGTTAACAAATCGTAAAATCACAAGACACAGTAGACAATTTGATGTTTCCGCTAGAAGAAATATAATTATGTAGAAAAATAGACTGCTCTAGTGATTGTGAGTTTGCTATGTAAATAAAATTGCAGGACATCAATTATATTGATTAAAAGGAAAGAATCAGACTTTTACGTAAAACACATTCTTTTATTTTTATGAGGTAAACGACCGAAAGAATTCTTGTAGTGAAAAGCTGTGTTATGAGAAATTAGTGAAGTTTCACCACTGCTTTCGTCGCAAAAATGTGCATGCATATTACACTGAGGATGCTTCAAGTAAAATGAGTTATGGCAATTATTAAAAGTTATCGTGATTAAACCAGATTTCTATATTTCTCGTTGTAAACATTACTTTCAAGGAAACAACTCGAATGCATTATTCATATTGTTTTCCTTTTATCGTAATAGGTTTATATTAAAAAAAATAAGAACTTGAACTACGAAGGATGTTTTGTAAATTCAACTTCAGCTGAGTGAAATAGGGAAAGTTGTCTTCTCTAAGTAATGGAAGTTCTTTAAATGGAATTCGATTTTATGAATGATAACTGATTTTCAAGTTACTGAAGCGAATTTCCAAACGAATACGAGGAAAATTTGAAGGAATCGTGTCGTCAAAAAACTTGCTGAAGGTTTACCTGACAGGATACTGGAAGCAGCAAAGCATGAGTTCGAGAGCACTTAGACTCGCCACGTGACGATATTACCTCTCGCAAGAGACAAATAAAGAAGGAAAAAAGAAAAAAAAATAATGAAGGAAGGAAAAGCCGTGCTTCTTCTCGCGCCGAGAACATCGTGATGGAGATGTTGGACGTAATGGACTTTTGCCAAGATTCATTGAACTCAAAGAAATCTAATCTAAGAGGTCTCAAAGATAAATAAACACGAGTAAAATAATTGAAGATTAAAGTTTTGATGTTATTTTTAAAAGAGTGCAAAAGGTCAATCAACTTCTCCAAATATGAAATACAATGATCTATTTTTCAGCCTAGGTAAATATGTAAATTATGTAGATTTGCCTATGAAACTTGATTTAATCTCGTAACTCAAAAATGAATTGTAAGTAAATAAATTTCAAAATGCGTCGCAATTGTATGAAAGGTTCCGCTATCACTGAAATATTTAGAATCCTGTAATGAGTTTCTGGATGGGTTTGAATTCTTGAGCGCCAATTAACTGCAATCCTTACGCCAGTTAATAAACTGGCTGTTCAAGTTACAGTTTACATTGAACTTCTGAAGGTACCTAACTCGTATCTTAATTAGTGATAGAGTGATCTTGTTATTAACCCCCGATAAAAATAGTATATGCACTCAAAAATGATGAAAAAAACTATATCATGCGTCTTTATCAAATGTAGTTTAATTATCAATGCTTAGGCAGTACTTTCCTGAATTCACATTGGTAAGAAAACTGTACCATGAAGAAAGTCGAAAAAAATTCTTAATTATAAAGGAATTCCGGATAAAAGCCACATGAGATTGAGAGGAGTCTTGGGCAAAAGAAAACAAGGAACTGAACGGTCGAAATCAAATTAACATACTCGATAACATATAACCTTGCGAAGGTCTTGCATAATAAAGAAGAAAAAAAATAATTCCGGGAAGCCAGGTGAGCATGAAGAGACAACCTTCATGAATTTAGTGTGGACCATGAACCAAAGCAAAGGTCTGGAGGCTAAATGGCCCTAATGGGACCAAAAGAAGTGCGCTTCGACTTTCGTAGATTGAGAGCTGGCTCTATTTGATGCTAATAGCGACGTTCTCCTCTTACGAATTAAAGACCGAGGTCATTTCACCCCTGAGAGTCATCTCGTCCCCCTATAATTAAGTATCTCACAGGTGATTTGACCAAAGACCGACAATAACGATACCAAAAGAGCGCGGCTTCATTCGTGGTACCAACCAATGGCCAATGCCTTGAGCGTTCCATACACATTGGACTGAAGTTTCAAACGTTTTAATGTCTAGTTTGACAAATTTTGTGATTTTATGTTTTTATATTTACTGAGTTAACAAATTTACTTGGTGAGACTTTGCACTCTTTAAATCTGAATCAGTAAAAAGTCACTGATTGACAATGAAATCTCACTGATTCAAATAGCTAGAATCCAGTCACTGATAATCAGTGAAAAGTTACTGATTCAATCAGTACAAAGGGATAATGTGGACCAATAGTTGGCAGCACTTGTACCTTCTTAATTTAGCCTGAGATTTAAATAATACTAAAAGCACACTTCTACTATGATCGAAATCAAAATTAAAATTCCAACGTGAATAAAAATTGTTTAAAAATATGAAACTAGTCCTATTATTAAAAATTAAACATTTTCTGCAACAATATCAATAAGTGCTAGAGGAAATTTTCAATTTTTTATAGTGTTCGCGTTGTGGTTCGCGTTTACACCTTTTACGAATTCAAAATTTCCACAATTACTGAATTTACAGATTGAAATTTGAGCTTGATTTCCAAAAATAACAAATATACTTTATTGAAATTTATAAAGTTTATATCGGTTGACTAATTAAATTAGTAAGAACTTACTGATAATCAGTGGACTAATTACTAAATTGATCAGTGAAAAGTCTCAAATCACTGATTCATCAATGAAATACATAATCACTAATTAAATCAGTGAAATTTTCACTGATTCAAATTTAGAGAGCAGGATTTCAGAAAAGTTCGAGGAATTTTAAAAAGAGTTCTAAAGAATTTTAGAAATTTTCAGGGATAAAAAGATTTTGAGGGATTTAAAATTTTTATTGAAGAATTCCAAGAGATTTTATTTGATTTTAGAGATTTCTTTTGGATTTGTAAAACTATTCAAAACAGTTATTAAAAGGTGTTTCAGTCGTTTTTATCGATTTCGCTAGATTTTGATAGATTTTTAAGAATCTTACTTTCATGAGATTCTGCGTAATTTTATGGGATTTCAAGAGATTTTAAGTATTTATAGGGAATTTTAATGGGTTTCAAAAGAATTTAAAAGATTCTAAACAGATTTCAAGGCATTTTAAGTAAGATTTTAAGATTTTAGTGACTTTAAGAAATTTCAAGGAATTACAAGGAAGTTCGAAATATTTTTAACGATTTCAAGATATTTTAAATGATTTTAAGGATGTAGTAGGAATTCTTCAGGATTTACAGATTTTTTAAGGATTTACAAAGAATTAAAAAGATTTCCAGGGATTTACCTAAATGTTCTAGTTAGTTAAAATGTTTTTAAATAGGTTAAGAAAAGAAAATTAAAAAAAATATATAATTTAAAAATTTAAAAAGATTTTTAATTTTATAGTTCTTTTAAAAATCTTTTATAACTTCAGGAAATCTTTTTAGAATCCTAAAAATCTCTCGAAAACCCTTAAAATTTTACGAAAATTTTTGAATTCTCCTAAACTTTCTTGAAATCCCTTCAAATTCCTTTAAATTAATTAAAATCAGTTGAAATGTCTTGATATCTTGTGAAATCTCCGCTTGAAACCTTTTGATAACTATTTTCAACTCTTTTAACATTCCCAAAATTAATCAAAATCTGTTAGCATCTCTTAACATTTTTTTAAATCCTTTAGTCTCTTTATCCCTTGAAATTCTTTTAAAAATCCCTTCGAATTCCCAAGATCAGTTAAAATCTTTTATAGCATCTCTGGACATTTTCAAAAATCTTTTTATCCCTTGAAATTCTTCAAAATTACTATAAATCTCGTAAAATCCTTTTATATTTTTTCAAATCTTACGAAATCTCTTGAAATCCCGAGCAACGACGGATAAATGATTTATCTTTAATAATTTAAAACGATTTCAGCTAGTAAATAAATATAAATTTTAGGTTTTAGAAACTTTGGAAAATTTGTATTATTGATATTTTTATTCCAATAAATCTTTAAAAAAATCTTTATATAGCAGACGTCTGAAACTTCAACCAAATCCATACACTGGGTATAGCCTGCCGTACTATATATGTAAAAAGAACGTAAGTGACATTTTCAATCATTTTTTAGTGATTTTAAGGGAATGTATTACTTACCCGATCCCTACCATACCGACATTTTTTTCTCTGTAACGCTACGTCTACATTTATAAAGATATCAAGTTGAAAATTTATAAAATTGAAGAAAATATGCTAATGTATGTTTGTCTGGTCTTAAATTTTTGTAAAAATAAAAAAAAAATGTTTGAAAAAATTTTGTTTTTTTAAATGCCAATATTTAAGACCAGACAAACGTACCTTAAGGATTTAGCTTCAAATATAGAAATTTTCAATGTGGTATCTCAATAAATGTAGACGTAGCGTTACAGAGAAAAAAATGTCGGTAAGGTAGGGATCGGGAAAGTAATACATGCCCTTAAGGGAATTTGAAAAGATTTAAAAATAGATACGTTATAAAATTTGTTTAAAGAGTTAAAATAAGAGTTTCAAGAGATTGGACTTACGTTCTTTTAACTTTGTACGGCTGTAGTGTTGTTTCACCATAATTCATAAATTGCATAATCTCTTGCATCTCTATCTGACTGGGTACGTCGACGCCTATAGAGTGTAGATAGGTGCTGCATTCTTTCCTACACAAATGCTTTTCTCTCCTTCACTATCTTATTTACTTAACGGAAGTGGTTTTGCAAAAATAAATAGTTGTTATTGGGTAGGTTGTAAACATTATATTTATGTATTTGTAGACAAGTTTCATTTTTATCCAGGGGTGGGGCGTGTGTTTCAATTAGGATAAAATGATTTTTATTGATAATTATTAGATATTTTTATTATTATAGGTGGGTTTAATTCCCTATCATAAATTGATGCAATAAATGGCAGAGATTAAAGGTTATTTCAGGGCTGGGCTTTGAAGTATCTCTCCACGTATTCCTCTTATTTATTTTGAAAAAAAGACCTTCAAAAATTACAGTCATTTTAAGGCTTCACTTTTACGAACATTGATTACATATACAATATATTTTTCGAAAAAAAAATTAGAATGATAAATAGAGGCTTTAAATCTTCATTCAAAGGTACTTTAGTTAATAAAATATATTATATTATAATTCTAAATGGGACGTACTAAAAAGAACGAGATGTATTTTCTGTTGTAAAACGTCCGTGAAATTTAAAAAAAAAATAAAAGTACGTATCCAATTTATGTTGTATGAAGAAGTAAACAGGTCGGAATTATCTTCCCATAAGAAATTGATTATTATACCAAAATCCGTGGTGAGTCTGAGCAGTACAGAACCCAAATACATTTTTAAGCAAACTCTGGTAAATTGGCTTTCCAGGTGGTCAGCGGTCTCGCTAAGATCAATGAGGCCTGACCACTTCCGAGTAAAAAATTGAGTTTAATCTGATTTGGTTGGGCGGAGAATAGAGCATTGATGAAAGGGTCCCGAATATCAAAAGAATACTTTTTGAGGAAGAATGAGGAGCGTATCTAATTGTTAAAAAGTGGAGAATGCCGGCAGATTTCTTTATTTCAGTCACTTAAAACTTATCGCCTCTAAATTTAGTTTTATAGTTCATTATAAATCTGTATAATTACACTTCAACGCGTTCATAAAAACATCTTGTCTTAATTAATGTTTGAAAAAAACCTCTAGCTATGCTTTTCAAAAATTCAGACACAGATTTCTGTTACCAACATTTACCAACATTGTAGAAGTTGTTATTATTCTAATTACCATCTTTTCTGATTATACGGCTTCTGTATCATTAACAAGGGATAATAAGCACTTCATCATAAACCGAAGAAACGAAATAGAAGTTAATCTCCTAATTTCTAATTAGGCCCTAAAACATGCTCTAAAGTAAGTGTTGTGACCTCTTGCCTCAAAGTTGCTCAACATTGTAAGTTCCTTAGGAAATTTTAAAGACTCTTAAATTAGGGTCTACTTATATCTTAATTATCGCTTGTGAAAGGAGTTATTCAGCTCTTTTTCTCTTTTGTCCTAGTCCTCTAAACCATTATCTCAAAGTAAATCATTTCAGAGTTTAAGGGCGTTGGACCCAAGTTTCAAGCTCAAAATTCAATTCTCCATTTTACTCAATGAAAACTATAGATAAATATTTTTTGCATAAAACGAAGAATTCAAAATCTAACTTCTAAATTCAATATTTTCATTTTACTTAAAAAATATTTGAATTAGATATTTTCTCGCTCTGTGTGTATAATTCTAGTTAAAAATTGATTAATTCTATATAGGGAAAAAATTGTAAATTTAATATTTGTTGAGTAAAATGAAGAAATTGAATTTTAAGATTAGAACTTGGCTCCAACACCCTTAAAATGAAATATATCTCCACTTGTGAACTTAATTTAGAAAAGGGAGAAAAGACAGAATTACCTTTTGGTTTTTCGGGCTCATGTTCCACAATGAAGGCCGGCATGGCAGTGACCATTTGATAATCAGCATCAGTCCTAGGATTTGAGCCCTGCTTGTCATCCGAGGTGAGAAGTGTGTAAGGAGATACGGCATCGCCACAACTTTTTCTGCCATATTTGGACCTGGAGGCCCTTAACAAGGCAGAATTCAGGGCTTGAAGTTGGCCCTCGGAGCTCTTTCTTGACGTCAGAAATCCAGGAGGCTCGTCGAGAGTCGTGGGACTTGGCAGTGAACACCCCACCTCGTCGGCACTGTGTCGCCTCGCTTTTGACAATCTCTTAAACATCTCTCTCTCTCTCCTGTAAAATATAACGTGCAACATAAAAAAATAAGTCACAAAAGGATTACACTTCTCGCTCGACTAATTTAAGTAGAAACAATGTCAAAAAACAACATTATTAACGCCTCAGAACACCAGGAGAGTTAACATGATTTTTGTCCATCCAATCGTGAAGCTGATATATGCGCCAACTTTCATTAATATACTGCGGATTTATTTATAAATTTTCTTAACTTACTTCAATTATTAATAATAATAAAATTGGGCTGAAGTTTCATACGTCTAGTTTGACGAATTTTTTTTAAATATTTTTTTTAGCTTTATTAGATCCTATGTATGCAAAAAAAGTTACCAAAACTAATTTATCTTAATTTATTTATGAGATATACGCAATAAAACAGTAAATTCAAGTAGAAAATAAAAAATATATATATAAAATATAAATAGAAATATAAATATAAAATTTTCTTATACCTGGTGTTTGTATCATATGTTGTACAGAGGCCAAAAATTGCACACTTTTTCCCCTTAGTCAAAAAATGGATTTTCTACTTGAATTTACTATTTTATTGCGTATATCTCATAAAGAAATTAAGATAAATTGTTTTTGATAACTTTTTTTGCATGCATCTAGAAAACAGTTTCTTTAAATCAAAAAAACTTTATTTAAATTAAAATAATTCAAAATAATTTTGTTTGAATCAAAGAAACTTCGTTTGAATCAAACAAAATTATTTTAAAAGAAAGAAAGTTTTCTTTAATACAAAGAAATTTATAATTTGAGTTATTAAAATAAAAGTTTTGATTTAAAACAAGTTTTTTTCTGAGTGTATTTACGATCCAATAAAGCTAAAAAATATATTTAAAAAATTCGTCAAACTAGACGTATGAAACTTCAGCCCAATAATAATAAATTAAAAGAAAGAAAGAAAAATGAAAAATTCAGAACTAAGTACCAGAATTAAGCAATTAGAATACTTTCAAACCTAAATTATGGAATGTTTTGAAAAGACCTAAATCTCACTGAATCTGATAAAGGCTGCTTTGATAAGGATATTTCGCATTTCCTGGTGATACTTTCTAAAATAAGGAAATATGTAAACAGGACATTTCGATTGTGTAATACAGTAATGACTAGTTGCAATTAGCCACGCGTCAATAAGTGATTACGTTTCTTGAACACCTGCACCAAGATCTTGAGATTCTTAAGACCTAAAAGTACAGTAATTGCCGCGATAATTATTCTTTTTGTTATATTACTGAATGCATGACTTCTTTTGGATTTTTCAAGACGCTGGCGGCCTTTAGAGCCGTTTCACCTTTCTCTTGTGCACCATACGGTACTCGATAAAAGCAAAGCAGGTACTTTCAGGTATAATATCTCGCCTAGCACTTAGGACGAATATTATAATGCCACTTACTCGGAGTTTGCAATGACCGCAAACCGCAAAGAAAGATGAATGTACTGTAATTGGACGTGAGGAAGCGCTCGCTCTCTGCAGACGCGATAAAGTGATCAACTTTCGAGCAGTTTGCAAAAAAGGGTTGTGGATCACAAAAGGCAACGCGAACGTTTCCATTAAGAAGATAATAGAGCCGAGAGAAATGGACCTTTTTCAACGCAAATCAACTTCTCGTGAATATGAATCAAAGCGATTATTCGACAATTGTATCTTCTTTATTTTACTTTTGAATACCAAAACTCTTTCTGATGATCAATGCAAAATAAAAAAAAACGTTTGTTTTCACAATTCAAGTTACGCAGAAATTCTGGGTGGTACTTTTGAATGTAACGCCCAGGCTGCAGGATTTTAATAATTTTGCCAGATCAAGCTGAGCATTTTATTGTTGAATTATTTCTTTGATTATAATTTATTGTGTGTAGGATTGTGACAGTTGGAAAAGGAGGACAAAAATGTCGTGTTTTGAAAGTCTAAGAAACGCTGCCATTGAAATGAAAATGTACCATCGCGTGAGATAAGATCCGATGCTGTCATCACTTTAATGTGGGAAGTTATGTATTTACATACAATAGGGTCAATTGACATAAATGCTTGCATTAAAGTCTGCGCTCTTTTCATTATCTTATTATCTAATAAAAAATACTACGGTGCTATGAGCGGTACAAAACTGTGATTAATTGAAGAATGTGAAGAACATTATTCGCTTTAGTGCATATAATATTGCACACCCTCTTTTCGTGCAAAAATCGAGGCAAAAATGAATGTCAGAAGTTTTGAATGTTCAAATGAACGAAATATATATTAGAAAAAATATTACAAAAATCCCCCGAAACCCTAAAATATCCTAATATCCTAAAATTCGATACAATTTCACAAAATCGTTTTAATATCCTAAATATCTCTCGAATTTCGTAAAAATCACTTAAAAATCGTTAAAAATCCACATAAAAGCCTTCAAAATCATTAATCTCTTGAAATCCATGTTAAAATTAGTGAACATTTTTAAAAGTTCCTAGAAACCTTTTGAAATTCCATAAAAAACTTTAAAATCTCTCGAAATCACTTTAAATTATTACAAATCTCATAAAATTTCTTAAATTTTCAGGATAATATTTCCAATTCGTTAAAACCTCAAAACTCTTACAAAGCTTTTAAAATCCCTTAAAATTTCACGAAATATCCTAAAATCCTATACAATTCCACAAAATTGTTTTAATATCCTAAATATCTCTCGAATTTCGTAAAAATCACTTAAAAATCGTTAAAAATCCACGTAAAAGCCTTCAAAATCATTAATCTCTTGAAACCCATGTTACAATTAGTGAAAATCTCTAAAAGTTCCTAGAAACCTTTTGAAATTCCATAAAAAACTTTAAAATCTCTTGAAATTCCCGGAAAAATCTCTCGAAATCACTTTAAATTATTACAAATCTCATAAAATTTCTCAAATTTTCAGGATAATATTTCCAATTCGTTAAAACCTCAAAACTCTTACAAAGCTTTTAAAATCCCTTAAAATTTCACGAAATATCCTAAAATCCTATACAATTCCACAAAATCGTTTTAATATCCTAAAAATCTCTCGAATTTCGTAAAAATCACTTAAAAATCGTTAAAAATCCACATAAAAACCTTCAACATCATTCTAGCAACCTCTGGAAATTTCTCAACTCTTAAACTCTCTTAAAATCATTAAAGATTTCATCAAATTTAGAAATATTTTATGAAAACCCTTAAGATTTGACGAAAACCTTCGAAATCTTTGTAAATTCTACAAAATCTTTTAAAAATCATAAAAAGATTTTGAAATTCCTCAATAAAATTCTCTCTAAAGTTTTTAATTCCTTATATTTAAATCTCACAAAATACATACTTTGAAAGTCATAAAAGTACCTTGAAGTTCTTGAAATTCTTTAAAATTCTACGATAGCATTTAAAATCTCTTTATCTCCCATGAAATCTTTAAAAATTCCAAAAATTTCCCTTAAAATTCCTAGATTTTCAATGTATTTCGAGTTTAGACTCGTGAAAAAATGATTATTAACTCAATTATCTTTTTAGAATAGATTATTCAGAAATATTCATACATATTATTTTTCGACAAAAATTGTATGCAAAAACTGAGATCATGCATAATTCTGCAAGACGTTCAATTTTCAAGCTACTGAAGTTAATTACATGAAAATGATAAAGTCATTTATCAAGTAATTTATCATACTAAATAACAATTTGTTCCGTGAGGACATAATGAAAAGTGTGCAATTTAGCTATAATGTAATAAGTTGGTAAAGTGGGCAATTTTACCCCTACCTGGAGAAATATATGCAGGAGTATGACAGCGCATGACAGTTGTTCATTTCACGAACTTTGATTCGCCGCTTAATCTTATGAAAAGTCAAGCGACACGACTTAAAACCACTCTTTGCGCTTTGCGTTCAACGGTTTCATAATATGCGACGCATCTGCTTGTCGCTCCGGGTTTTATAATAATTACTCTTCCGTCATAATACAAGGCGTGTGTTCGCATACGTATACATAAACAACATGTATATAATACCAGTTGCGAGATTTTTCTGGCGTGACATCGCTCATTGAGATATTGCTTCAGCGCGAAAACAGGGACATTTTATGCAAAGATTAGCATAAGAGAAGCTCGAGAAAGATGAAGGATGCAAATCTCAAGCACACTCTCTAAATCTGAATCAGTGAAAAGTCACTGATTGACAGTAAGATCTGAATGATTCAAATAGCTAGAATCCGGTCACTGATAATCAGTGAAAAGTTACTGATTTAATCAGGACTAATTTAGTACTAATTTAATCAGTCTTAATTTAGCGTGAGATTTAACTAATACTGCTATTATGAAATCCAAATTAAAATTCCAACGTGAATAAAAATTGTTTAAAAATATGAAATTAGTCATATTATTAAAAATTAAAAATTTTCTGCAGCAATATCGATATGTTTACACCTTTTATGAATTCAAAATTTCCACAATTACTGAATTTAGAGATTGAAATTGGAACTTGATTTCCAAAAATAATAAGTATACTTTATTGAAATTTATAAAGGTTATATCGCTTCACTAATTAAGTTAGTAAGAACTTATTGATAATCAGTGGACTAATTACTGAATTGATCAGTGAAAAGTCTCAAATCAATGATTCATCAGTGAAATACTTAATCACTAATTAAATCAGTGAAATTTTCACTGATTCAAATTTAGAGAGTAGAGAAAATTTCAATCATGCACGGAAATGAACTTGAAAATTAAAATGCGGATAATTGCAGTAAACATTAAGTGCACTTAAGTTTCAATTGCATCCACCGCATCTTTCAATTACGTGCCCTGCATCCTCCAATTACATTCACAGTATTTTTCAATGAAAGCGAATTACAGATTTATATTCCTGAAAAAGGTCTCTTCCTAAATGCGCTTTTAAATCCGTTACAAACGTGACTACCACAGGAGTATCATCCAGGATGCATAGCTGATTGATGAAATCATCATGGTGAATGAATGCGCTATTAATTTCCTTCAAAAGTAATAAGTAATTGTAAAAACATGCGAACTTGGCACAGATTTTCTGATACAGGAGAAGAAGATGCAAAGATATAATATGTGATGCAAAGAGAGTTACAGCTACAAGTGAAAACAATTACGATTGATCGCCGAGGCCGCGAAGATCCTCTTCTTCTAATCCGACGTTGGAGGCCGAAGATTCAACTTTCGTGTGATTTTCTCTGCGGAATCTGGGAATATCGGTTTTATCAAGCAGCTTCCGATCTCTGGAATGATTCTCCATTTATAGACATGAGAAATATACATTATACATAGTATATAGACTGGCTAGCGGTAACCAACCGATTTAATCTAAAACGCTGATCAGGGCCTCGTTAGTATGTCATTACCAGTAGTGCTTAGTCGCGTGGTCCTAACTAGACAAAGTAGATGCACCGTTCGACGCGGTTTTACAATGTACAGTCACCTACAGAGATCAGAAGCTATCTCAACGATCAGAATCGATACTCGCCTACGAGAAAAGTAACAAGCTCGACATACCACGTTCAAATCTAAGAACATTTGTTCATTTTCATAAGATTGCAGTCCATTTTTTTGCTGATTTTTTTGCTCCCACTTTTAATGCTGATCAAGATTTTTTAATATAAAAATTAATTTAACTTTTTTTAAGGGTGTTGGAGCCAAGTTCTAATCTAAAAATTCGATTTCTTTATATTACTCAAAAAATATTAAATTTGGAATTTTGTTTCCTGCTGTAAAATTAATCAATTTTTAACTAGAATTATGCGTACAGAGCGAGAAAATATCTAATTCAACTATTTTTTAACTACATAAAATGAAAATATTCAATTTTGATGATAAATTTGGAATTCTTCATTGTTGTTGTAAACTTGATTGGCTTTTGAATGACTTGAAGTTGAAAGAAGAAAAACAAATTAATGGTCGAAAAAAATGTCAGGAAAACCTTTGAAATACATAAAAATTCGTTAAAATTTCTTCAAACTGCCAAAAACCTATTGAAATCCCTTAAAAATCCACAAAAACGATTAAAATCACAAATGTCTTGAAATCTAAGTTAAAACTCATAAAAAGCTCTGCAGAACTTAATGCCCATGAAATATTTACGTATTTTAAGAAATTTGAAAGAATTTGAAAAAGATTTTAAAAAACTTAAGAAATTTTAATTTTTTAAGGAATTTTAATGTTTCTCATGGAGTTTTAAAGGATTTTACAAGATTTTTAAATGTTTTTTAAAAATTTTTTGGAATTTTGAAAAGTTTTGAAAAATTCTAAAAGATTGTTATATATTTTAAGAGATTTTAAAGTTTTTCGTTACATTATAATGGATTTTAAGAAACTTGGAAGAAATTTTAAGAAATAATTATAAATATTTTCGTGGAATTTTAAAGGATATTAAAAGTCTTCTAAGAATTTTCAGTAATTTAAAAGATTTTAAGAGGTTTTTATGAATTCAAAGGGATTACAAGAGATATGTATAATATTTAAGACTTAGTGGAATTTAAAAAAATTTTAAAAAGCTTGTAAGAATTTAAAAAAATTTTGATTTTTAAAAGTAATTTTAAAGGATTTTGAGAGGATCTGTTAAAATATCCTAAAATTCCTCTAAAATACAGAACTTCATTTAAAATTCCTTAAAACCCCTTAAAATTCGTACAAAGATTTTGAAATCCCTTAAAATTTCACGAAAATTTTAGAAATCGCTTAAATTCGTTGAAATCTTTCAAAATTCTTAGAAACCTCTTAAAATACCTCAAAATTTTAAAACACTGAGAATTCCTTAAAATTTAAAGGGATTACAAGAGACATGTATAATATTTAAAAGATTTAGTGGAATTTTAAAGAATTTTAAAAAGCTTGTAAGAATTTAACAAAATTTTGATTTTTAAAAGTAACTTTAAAGGATTTAAAAGCTTTTCATGGAATTTTAAAGCATTTTAAGAGGTTTTTAAGAATTTTAAGTGATTACAACAGATTTGTATAATATTTAAAAGATTTAGTTGAATTTTAAAAGGACTTCATGGAATTTTAAGAGCTTTTTAATGAAGTTTAGGGAATTCCAAGAATTTTAAGGAGTTTTAAAGTTGCTCGTGGAATTTTGAGCTTAACACTTAGGTCCAACGCCCTTAATATGAATTTATAGAAAAATTTGGAGGGATTTTGAAATATATTAAATATTTCAAGATGTTTCACGGTATAACAATATATTTGAGGGAACTGCATTCGTTTTTCGTGAGAATTCAAGAGATTTCAAGGAATTTCAATTATAATTTAATGTCAATTATAATTTTCTCAAAAAGAATAAACTAAAAAAATAATAATCAAATTTACAGACGATTATTTCGTCCGAATTTAAGAGAAGAAAACAATATATCGTGCATTACGTCAGGGCGCGTGCCTCCGATCAGTTGGAGCTAAAGGCCTTGGCAAGGAGGCAGAGCGAATCGAGAGGCGGCCTTCATCCCGAGCGACTGAAGTTGATTGCTCTTAGCACAGGTCGGCATCACTTCGAAAATAATCATGCGATCGTAATGGCACTGTTACACGAGATGTTTTGTCGCGCGCGACCTCAGAAAGCGCTAAGCGGTACTTGTTGCCGTCGACCCTCATTTACCACCCTTCAATCTTCCCTCCAGGGTTAAACGAGCCCTAGAAACGCAAATTCAGTAAGTTCTTGCACGTAATTTTACGATTATGTTTACCCTACAGAAATCGTGACGCGGATCTAATATTGCTCATTCATTCTGACCAATCACGTTTCAAGAAACTTATCACGAACGCATTCAGAAGGCCTTTGTTTCTACTTTATAGCCCGATAAAGCTCAGATTATTCAAGATTCTTCTTAATTCAAATTTTGCGCCTTTTTTCGCTGAATGCGCGGTAGATCACATCTTATGCGGCACTTACGCACTAAATATTAAATAAGTACTTCATTTCTTCATTATACATTCATTATAGAAGTTTAGCCATCATTGTGATGAGTACCGTTTCTCCTGTTTATCCAGATCAGTTTTTTATTTTCGTTTTCACGGATGAAAACGCACGAGTCGAAATTGTTCCCAGACACACGGTCGGCAAAACGTGACCCAACGTTCAAGTTCGATCGACCTGTAAGTACGTCTGAATCGATCGATCGTGGCAAATCGTAAAGAGAGATCGTTTTGCCTCTTAGAAGAAGCGCGAAGAGTCTGGGAATCCCCTCCCCTCTTCAGCATCATCCTCAATCTCTCGTTGCATGAACCTCCAATTAAACATCCGATCCTCTCGAGAGCGAGAGATAATGGGTGAAACTCGTTAATTCGGTCAGGAACCACCTGTCGTGCATTGCGATCTTTCTTGTCTCATGAGAACACTCGTTTACTTCTGAGAACGCATCTTTACTTTTTATATATATGTACATTCATGATCCGCATACTGCACACTGACATTTGAGAATTTTTCATCGTTTCTCATTTTCGAAATTGCCGCTCTTTAACCATACATGCGCAGTAGATCGCTGGGTCTTTTACGCAAGCGCAATGCCGCTACACACATGCGCAATGAGATTCAACACATGCGCAATGCGATTCCATACATGAGAAATATGCTACCTTTTATTTTACACAGGCAATTTAGTTTACTAGCAATTATGATCCGCGCACTCTGCGCGCGATTAATTTCTCGTTTTTGCACACCTTTTGCTAATAGAAAAAATAATTGAGAATTTTTAATTCTTGAAATATAAAATCTTGTAATTCTTTATCTAATTTCAGGAATCTTCATGAGTTTTATAAAATTGCTTAAAATGTCTTTATTATCCTTAAAAATTTGGTGAAATTTTTTTAAATTTCATAAATTCACTTGATATTTCTTAAAATTCATCAAAGTCCCATAAAGTCTCATTTAATCTGAATATCTACAGAAATTTTGTAAAATCTATTGGATCCATTTAAAGTCTTTAAAATTACTTAATGTCCCATGAAACTTTGTAAAATCCCTTAGAATTGCTTAAAATTCCATAAAATATGGAAAAATCCAGTGAAATTCCTTAAAATTACTTAAAATTACTTAAAACTTCTCAAAATATCATAAAGTCTCATTATATCTCTTAAAATTACTCAAAATTTCATGAAATTTCGTTATATTCTTTAAAATTCTTGAATTACACAAGATATTTGGTAAAATCCTTTAAAATTTAAATAAATTTCATAAAATGTCTAAAAGTATTCCAAATCACTTAAAATTTCACAAAATATATAGTCAAATTCCTTAAAATTCCTTAAAATTACTTTATAATCCTTTAAAATCTCCTAAAAAATTCTCTTAAAATTCCTAAAAATCCAATGAACTTTTGTAAAATTCCTTGAATTCCTTAAAAGTCCTTAAAATGACTTAATATTCTATAAAACAACGTAAAATCCCATAAAATATTGTCAAATTGCTTAAAATTAATTAGTATCCCATGAAATCTCGTAAATTCTCTTAAAAATTTCTAAAAATTCCAATAAATTTCGTAAAATTTACTTAAAATCCCTTGAATCCTTTAAAAGTCCTTATAATTCCTGAAAATCAAATAAAATATCTGAAAATTCAATGAAACTTTGTGAAAATCCTTGAAAACTCTGTATTATATTTTTAGATTCTATAAATGTCTTTAGATTCTATAAAACCCCAATAACTGCTAAAATCCCTTAAAATTTCTGAAAATCAGAATAAATTTCATAAAATTTCTTAAAATTCCTTGAAATCCTTTAATATTTCTAAAATTTCAATAAATTTTCTAAAATTCGTATTCTCTGTCTTCAGAATCTTTTTGAAAACGAAAATATTCTGAAGATTGTTTACAAATTCGATACATTCACTCAATTCACGCAGTCTCTAAACCAATCAGGTTTTCGACAACAATGTGTTCGATATATTGGTATAACATCACTTTTTTAAGATATAGGATTTAATAGAAAATTAAACATTAGAGAAATGTACCACAGCGATTTATTACCATTCTCAATAATGAATGGCAGACCCAAGTTCTGTGAACTCTTCTCACTTTCCATGACAAATGAACCATTATCCTAACAATGAAGAGGCATTTAACTGGCGTCACGTCCAATGGTAGAACAAACGTAAGTCTAGAGTGAATTCTAGCATCTGGGAGTAGCAAATGAAAGGAAGTGGGTACCAAGAGTTATACTGAAAGTGCAGAGCACTTTGATGTTAGGTAAAAAATGCTAATCTCTCTTTAAGAAAATAAAAACCCAGCATGTTTAAAGAGTTCCTTCTTGACAGTGTGTGGTAGTGGATTCAACCTGTCGCGCGACTACGCGTAATGAGTGCCGCCGCCAGATTTATGTTAATCTACATTTCTTATTAGTTATGCGGTCTACAGTTTAACCGCTCATCTTGAAATAATGCGATGCGCCGACTCTTCGGAGTTGAGTACTAACAGTAAACACGCCAGAAATCTACACTTGAATATATTTTACTAGTTTACTGTTTTACTATTTTACTATTTTACTATTTTACTATTTTACTATTTTACTATTTTACTATTATACCATTATACTGTTTTACTATTTTATAGCTTGCACCTGCCGCATCGGAGAAAGTTTTGGCGAATGCATAAGAATTTCACGCAGGTCTTCATGCTCTTGCACGTAGAATTTTTATGTAAGAATTCGATCTAGATTCATATTTCTTTGTTCCAATTCATCATGTTACATTATACTGGATGATTTATTTATTGATATAAACTCTGTACTAAAGATGCTTATTATACTCACAAAGGCCTTGAATGAATCTATGAAAGTTCAACTCACCTGCAACAAAGAAGATAACATATTCATTAGTCATAAAGTACAGGTATAATCTTTTCAAATGGATCAGAAAGTACTGTCTTAAAAATAAATGTTTAGTACCTGATTCGATACAATTTCTGCAATACTTTCTATGTTTTCTATGTTTAATCTCTAAGGAAAGACACGTTTAGTATTTATAACAAGAATTATGCAAGAGGAAATCTTGTTAGTTTTACAATCTGATCAGTGATCACTCGTTAATGTTATTTCGAAATTCCCAATCTTAGGAATTTTTTTCTATAAAGTATACACATTATCTATACTTTATGTACAAGGCCTTCTTACCCATATAGAAGTTTGACGAGTTTTTTTTAGAGACTAAAATTCTTATTTATATGGATGCAGAACGACATTCGGCACATGTAACTTCTGCCACTCGAAGATTAATTATTTCAACAGTTAAGTTACAGAATTCCGCAAGTGAAAGTCAAGTTATCTCATTAGCCGTCTAGACATTTAATTCAAGGGTCATTCTGTTTCTTCGCGTTGACTTTATAAATAAATAATATATAGTAAACAAATATATATCTCTAAGACATATTAATTAAAGACACAAATGTATTCCATATCGTAATTAATACGCGTGAAAGCGATTACTGCTTTCTAGGTAGTTGAAGCGATAAGTTTGAAACATTGCATTTTTACGGAAAATATTATTAACTGCAGATCTTATATCATAAGTGCTTTTCCAATCAAATCTGATACTGGTGCACTAACATGTAATTATGAAAGTTGAGAGAAAATAGTTCTTTGATTGATCTTTATTAACACATGGATTCCAATTGCTTAATATAATAACAATAAAACTTATTTTCTAATTCTGCAACAAAAGTCAAGAGTCAAGAAGTATTTGAGGATCATAAAAATCGAAGAATTTCAATTTTTTCAAGGCTACTCGTCTCGCTGATTATCAATTAGCGAAATCACCGCAGGAGGTTTTCCTCAGCAAAAGAGGGAAGATAGAGCATGCCACGGGGCAAAAATCTCAAGGCGCAGGTGAAGCTTAATCGTCGGATGTTATTACATAGGTAATACACCTGTTGCCGATAAATTGCGTAATTCCGTGGCTCTCTGCCTGCTTGACAAGAGTTGGACTCAGGAGGCAAGTGGAGTTCGACTGCTCGCAGGAATTCCACATACTTTCACTCCCTGCCAGGCGGAGGTGTCGCTCCTTCATAAAAAATCAACTGAAGGTCCACTTCTCTTTAACCTCGCTCTCTATCAACTTGAAATTTTTAAAAATCACACTCGATACGCTCAAGCGTATCTGACAGCAAAGTGTAAATAACGTGTAAAACAAAACGAAAAAGGACATTCAAATTGGCCTTGTAAGCCTCATTGGAAAAATGAAAGGCTCATACAAGAATTCAGCAAAAAAACGCCGGTTTTTTTTATTTCTGTATCGCTGGATACTCATTTGTTTTTATCTTATGACTTATTATTGATAATAAGATCCAATGTATACTCTCTTTGAAAGTTGCAATATAATCAAAATGACGGCGGCTTTCATTTTTTAAGATCCACTATTTAATCCTGCGCTAGCGCAAAGATAAATTGGTCAGGGATCCACCTATTATTGCATTCGTGAGTGGTTCACTCTAGGGATTTATTTAAGAGCTCAGACCGCCACCGTTGGCTCGCCTGGTGTAATTTTTCAAAACTCGTTCTGTAGACTTCAGAGCCATAATTGACTGATTGGACCTCTCCAGCCAATCTCAACTCTAATTGAGCCTTTCCTCTTCTAAATTCATATAGAAGAAAAAAATATTAGACTTGTTGGTCTCGTTAGATAAGTTATGACTTTATTTAGACAAAATTCTTTGAAATTGAGAGGATAGAAAATAGGATATAATCTCGACTTTAGGATTATCTACACTGATTTTTGGTTGTGCCAACCAAATTTTTGTTGAACCAACCAAAGTTTTGTTAATTCAACCAAAACCTTTAAAATTTCACGAAAATTTTAGAAATCGCTTAAATTCGTTGAAATCTTTCAAAATTCTTAGAAACCTCTTAAAATCTCTCAAAATTTTAAAACATTGAGAATTCCTTAAAATTCAAAGGGATTATAAGAGATATGTATAATATTTAAAAGATTTAGTAGAATTTTAAAGCATTTTAAAAACCTTGTATAAGAATTTTAAAAATTTTGACTTTTAAAAGTAATTTTAAAGGATTTAAAAGCTTTTCATGGAATTTTAAAGGATTTTGAGAGGATCTGTTAAAATATCCTTAAATTCCTCGAAAATACAGAACTTCATTTAAAATTCCTTAAAACCCCTTAAAATTCATACAAAGTTTTTGAAATCCCTTAAAATTTCACGAAAATTTTAGAAATCGCTTAAATTCGTTGAAATCTTTCAAAATTCTTAGAAACCTCTTAAAATCCCTCAAAATTTTAAAACATTGAGAATTCCTTAAAATTCAAAGGGATTTTAAGAGATATGTATAATATTTAAAAGATTTAGTAGAATTTTAAAGCATTTTAAAAACCTTGTATAAGAATTTAAAAAAATTTTGACTTTTAAAAGTAATTTTAAAGGATTTAAAAGCTTTTCATGGAATTTTAAAGGATTTTGAGAGGATCTGTTAAAATATTCTTAAAGTGATTACAACAGATTTGTATAATATTTAAAAGATTTAGTTGAATTTTAAAAGGATTTCATGAAATTTTAAGAGCTTTTTAATGAAGTTTAGGGAATTCAAAGAATTTTAAGGAATTTTAAAGTTGCTCGTGGAATTTTGAGCTTAACACTTGGATCGAACGCCCTTAATATGTATTTATAGAAAAATTTGGAGGGATTTTAAAATATATTAGATATTTCAAGATATTTCACAGTATATCAATATATTTGAGGGAATTCCTTAATTATAATTTAATGTCAATTATAATTTTCTCAAAACGAATGAACTAAAAAAATAATAATCAAATTTACAGACGATTATTTCGTCCGAATTTAAGAGAAGAAAACAATATATCGTGAATGATTATCTACACTGATTTTTGGTTGTGCCAACCAAATTTTTGTTGAACCAACCAAAGTTTTGTTAATTCAACCAAAACTGAGATTTTGTTGAAAAAATCAAGATTTGGTTGGCACAACCAAACATTTTTCTCAGTGTAAATCTAAACCACCCTTCAAAATGAAATTGACATAAGATAATACAACAGATGGTGTGATATTAGGATAAGAGAGTTGATAATTTTCAGGTGCTGAGAAAAATCGATAACTGTTTTCGTGATGAATGTCAAGCACGCGACCGAATCAAAAGTTTTATGACGAGAGGTGAAATTCTCGTTAGACATAGTGAAAAATGTAGCTTTGCATGACAAGAATCTCAGATCGCGTGCATCTGATGCATCAGGATTAATCCTTACTCTCGAGTAGCGCGGCAACCTTGTCGGTTTCCTCAGCCCAAGGTAACGAATACCTTGCAGCGGCGATCCATTGATCGCTCTGGCTGTCATGCTTAATAAAAAATGAAAAAAAAAATACGGGGGACTATTTTTTACTCTTGTGTTGGAGTACTCTTGCCCTTTAGTAAATTGACTTATTACAGAAAGGAAAAAAGACTCGAGAAAAGCGATCTTTTATGGTTTCTAAAGTAGATGATGATCTATGTTTAGAAAGTCTGAAAGCGATAAATAAAATTTGGGAAAAGTATAATGTTGATTGATGTTCGACTATATTTAAGTATGATTGAAAAAGCTCGTGATTGATTCGAGTCAATAAGAGACTATTGGATACTAAATTTAGAAAGGGATTTTTCAATAGGATAATTTTATATATCTCTATTTTATTTTATTTCTAGTGAGCGTTGTTCATTTTCATTCATGAAAATGTGTGAAAAAACGATTTTTAAATCTGGAACGCAGAATACTATTAGTAGATTGACACTGACTTCCTTTCCTTCTCAATTGAAGCTTAACTCAAAACGTGCTTGCTGGAAAGTGCGAATACAACGAATCCTTTCATCTGCTTCCCTTCCCGGAACCGACGGGGCTTACGCCACCCCTCGTAGGCATGAATCCGGGTCGCGATGCCAGGCTGGCCAATAAATAATAGCATTTAACGAAGTAAAAAAAAAGAACGGAGGTCAACGTCGCCGTCGACGTTGAAATAAGTTCGTACACTGACCTCCTCGCTCCACAACTACTTTTACACTCTACTAATTATATATGTACACATATGAGCAACTAGAAGTCTAGCAAATTTCCTCCTTCGTAAAACCCATTCAGAAGTTGTGATACGTTCCTGGCAAGTTTGCCCTGATTCTGGTATGGTCCTGATCTGGAAAACTGGATTCATAAAAATATAATTCAGAACTTGGTCAAAACCATTGAACTCCAGTTTTTTCAGACAATTTTTTTCAATTTTTTAATTTTTAATGTCCTAAAAATAGAACCAAACAACATTTATTTTTTAGTTAGATAATATAATAGCAGAAGATTTCTAGGCTTTAAACTTTTCCAGAATAATTTTAATACCCAAAGAGTTAAAAATTGAACCACAGATTGGGTTGAAGTTTCAGACGTCTAATTTCATGATTTTTTTTTACATTTATTGAAATAAAGATAAAAAAAAGAGTTTCCACTGTTCCCAGAACCAAAAATTGTTATTTATTTACTAGGAGCAATTTTAAGTAATTTTAACAATGATATAAAAGATTTTGATTGATTTTAAGAATTTAAAGGGATTTTAAAAAGATTTGAAAAGAGTTATGTTTTATGTAAGAATAGATTTTTTTCACAGATTTCACAAAATTTTAAGATATTTTAACTGATTTTAACGAATTTTAAAGAATTCAAAGAAATTCCAAGATATTTCAATAGATTTGAATGAATATTAAAAAATGTTGATATATTTAAAACAATTTTATTACACTTACAGGAAATTTAAAAGTTTGTAAGATTTTTCTAGTAATTTTAAGGGATTTTATTTGATTTCCTCCACACTAGAATATAAATTCCTTAAAATTTCTTAAAATCATTTTAAATGTTTTGAAATCCTTTGCAAATTTTTTAACTCTCTTGAATTCTTTTGAAATTTGAAATTCCTTAAAGTTCCAATCTAATAAAATCCTTTAAGATGTCTTGAAATCTTGTGAAATCTATAGAAATTTCTAAAAATCTTTGGAAAATTCTTTTGATAACTCTTTCAAACTCTTATAAAAATCTCTTGAAATCTTGTGAAAATTCTTAAAAATCCTTAAACTGTTTTGAATTCTTTTAAAAATTCTTTGACGTTTCTTAATATATCTTGAAATTCCCTAGAATGAAAAATCACTTCAAATCTCTAGAAAATCCCTTAAAATTTCGTAAAAACCCGGAAAACGCCGGGTAAATTTCTCCTAGTAAATAAATAAAAATAAAATGATTTTCGGAATTTTTTTCATATTCTTAATCCAAAATATGCAAAAAAAAAATAAATAAAATAAAAATTTGCTTCAGACTATTAGACATCTAAAACTTCAACCCAATGAACCACAGCCAATATTTAAAAGAGTCCACTTTAAAATAAAGTCCTAATAAGATAAAAGAATAAATACTATAATACTATATGTAATTTACAAGTAATTTAAAAAACTCGCAAGTGTATACAAGCAATAGAAGGCTAGCGTGCTCCCTCTTTAGTAAACATTCACACGTGTGTCTGGGCACGTGAGTCCCTTCATGAAAGTAGTTTCAGCGCGTGGAAGACTCAATAAAAAAAAGGCCAAAAAAATCAGTTTATATCTACTTTTCTGCCACAAGTCACTGGACCGGAAAGACTTTTTTACGCGAGAAAAATATGCGAAGGAACGCACTCGCAAGGGCGACGCACGGGAGTAAAGGGGAGTTTGGCAGTGCGACAAACGCCTGCTGAAAATAGAAGCTTGAGCAAAGGGTAGGGACTCAAGTTTATAGTTAGACCCTCTTATAGTTAGCCGCTGACTAGAGCCCTGCAGAATGCGAAGCAAGATTTCCCTCTGTCTCACTCTGACCCACGCATAGACCTCTTTTTTCTTTTTTTCTTTTTTCGTGGCAAAACTCTTACCGCGAAAACGCGCAAAGTTTCTCTCGAGAAACCTCTCGCGTTCCTATACATCTCAGCTTGAAAAGTTTCAGATTTATTATAGAAACTTTTGGTGAAGAAATCGTAATTTTCTACCTGTTCAGCATTTTGCTGTGCTTGATTTAATTTCGGGTTTTACGTATTTCGAAATATATTCGAAAATTGTTAGGATATAGATTGTAGAACATATTGTAGACGGTCATTGTGAACATATTGACATCGGTCAAATTGCAAGGCCATCGCCCTGTAAAAAGAAGAAGACCCGTGGAAATGCGTATGGAATTATACGCGCGGCAAAATGTTACCTAAAGTACCTATGAAATGTTATAATAGCCTACCATATCCACTACAAACTACTATAATTTCTCCTTCCTCGGCCAATAACTACCGTTTATTAAGCGATAATTTTCTCTGAAGTAGCGTAATAACCGTTTTGCGTCTGGCCGACATTATTGCTAGAACTAATGTAGTGAACTCTTTTTATTTCTAATGTTTCGCCTCCTGTAAGAGATTGATTAAATTTCGAAATATCTAGGATTGTTCTCTTCAATTTTCAGGAAGCCATCTTTCTATATAGTACAACCTCCACAGTAGGACCCTCCATAAGAGAGTCAATGGCCTTGATAAGCTCGGAAGCTTCCCCCACTACAAATCCTACTCACGCGACCTCGAGAATGGGCGCAAAACCTCCATAGGAGAGCCATAGCCGAACGCAGCTTACACGGAGAAAAATGGATATTAAAAAGTAATATCTGACTATTTAACTATGGGACGACTATCTAGATATTTAGATATAATATCTTGATATTAAAACTTAATATCCAGATATTAAAATATATAATCCAAATATTCTAACATTCAATATTTTAATCTCTGGATATTAAGTTTTAATATCAAGATATTATATCTAAATATCTAAGATAGTCGTTCCATAGTTAAATAGCTAGATATTACTTTTTAGTGTCCATTTTTCTCCGTGTAATTTCAGTTTTTTTTCATTGAAACTGCTTTTATTAAAATTATTTTAAAGTTTTATAAAAAATAAAGCTTTACGAAAATTTTTAAGAAAACAAAATTATAACTTCAGTTTAAATTTAAATATAATATATACATATTGTATTTATGTCCACTTTGATATGTAATCGAAAGGACGCTGCTTATTCGACTTTTTCATCGTCGCCGGTCGCGGGCTCTCCTATAGAGGTTGCGTACCTAAACACACATTTTGCACACACGCGCAATTTCCGACCTCGAAGCCCAGGAGTGGGGGCCCCCTATTTCTCGGAATTCTTACCCCTAACCGCCCGTGATGGCTCTCTTATGGAGGTTGTACTATATTTATCTGCTGATGCTTGCCAAAGTAATAGAAGTATATAAATGTAATACAATCGTAATGATTTCTTAGAGTTCATAGATACATCTATTATATTACATAAAAAAGTTTTCCAATTTCAAAAAATCCTTGAACCACTTCCGAAAGTCGTATCTCTAGATAACTTTCCTCGTCGCTGAATAAAATTCACCTGAAGGACGAGTCGAGTCCCTTCTTTGATGCCTTCTCCTCGGTAATGACGAACCCTTTGAGAGAGATCCAGACAAGTCAAAAAAAAAACAAAAAAACAGAGGAACAAGAAATGAAAGAAGCTCTGTTGTGATCCAAGTTGTCCATTGCTGGGTGGGCGTCAGAGGAGTGGTGCACACTGAGTTGAACAGGTGCACCAATCTGCTCATTTGATCGGTCTGCCCCCTCCCCCTTCTTAAATTTCTCTCTCTCTCTCTCATTCCCACCGATCTCTGGTCCATTCTCTCATCTCTCTTCGCCTCAAGTCGACCTCTAATTTTCGAGTGAGCAAAAACTTAATCGGTTGCTTCCTGCGTTCGCCGGAGTCTGCGAATAGAGCAGGTCAGAGAAGGAGGAAGAGGAGGAACAAAACTGGAAGAAAGATGGTTGAAGAGAGGAGACGAGTGAATTTTTGTTATTCCTCTTTCTTGAGGAAGATTCACAAGGGAAAAGGAAGCAGAGGTCGTTTCCGTGCTGCGAGCCGCGATCGGGAATACCTCGGGGTAATCTTCGTATCCCAGTAGCAATAATCGTCTGAATTCATTTGGGCGGTACCACATAGGCTATATCTATAGGGCCATATATAGGCTATATAGGCCTCTATAGGCGCATCATAGTCTGCCGCATCCGCGCGCGTCAGACCCTCAGGGTACATCCCTGAATTATAAGAAGCTCGCCGGAGTGATTCTATAGTCTATATACTCATGCCTATAATACAGCTGGGGTGAATCGATCAGAAGCGAGATTAAGCACGAGAATGAGGACAGAGAGAGGATCTAAGGTTCTAAGCTTCCAACACACAGAGGAACTTAATTTACAAGCTAACTTCGGCCTTTATTTGTTAAAGTAGGAGAAGTTTTCAAACAGAGTCGTTTCACTCTTAAACATATATCTACATATATTCTACACTGAGAAAAAAATACTCGGAAATCAATAAATATAATTTTGAATCAATAAATCTCTTCCAAAAGCAGATATTTTATTGATTTAAATGAATTTTTAATGAAATAGGAATTAGTAATTTCCATACAATAGTTATATTGTATATTTTGAAGTATATACATTTGAATCAATAAAATATATCTGCTTTTGGAAGAGATTTATTGATTCAAAAGTATATTTATTGATTTCCGAGTATTTTTTTCTCAGTGTATTCTAAAAAGATGATTGAGTCGAAGTGGAAATATCGTAACGCTTATTCCGCACTCCTGATTCGTCGTGTAAGTATCGATAGTGATTTTCCACAATGGATACTTGCCGAATTATAAATTCTGCGTGAATTGAATTTGATTTCGTTAATAATTATTTTGTTACGAGTCTAAACTCAAAATACATTGAAAATCTAGGAATTTCAAGGGAATTTTATGGAATTTTTAAAGATCTCATGGGAAATAATGGGATTTTAAATGTTATCGTAGAATTTTAAAGAATCTCAAGAAGTTTTCTGGGAATTTTTAGAATTTTTCACGCGACTTAGATCACATTTCAATCGGACTTCGAGGTACTTTTATGAAATTTAGAATATGTATTCTGTGGGATTTAAATAAGGAATTAAAAACTTTACAGGGAATTTTATTGAGGAATTTCAAAAGCTTTTTATGATTTTTAAAAGATTTTGTAGAATTTACAAAGATTTCGAAGGTTTTCGTCAAATTTTAAAGAAATTCATGCAATTCTAAGAAATTTTAAGGGATTTTAAATTATGAGGATTTTTAAGAGTTTTTAAAGAATTTAAGAAGATTCCGACGAATTGAAGCGATTTTTAAGGTTTTTGTGAAATTTTGAGGAATTTAAAAGGGCTTGAAGGAGTTTCAAGGGGTTTGAAGGAATTAAAATTTTAAATTAAAATTTAAAAATTTTTATTTTAAAAGATTTCTAAAAATTGCGAGGGATTTTATGTAATTTTTCGATATTTCTAATCATTTCAAAGGATTTCACGAAATTTGATAAGATATCTAATAATTTTAAGGGATGCTAGGAATTTCTAGAGATTTTCACTAATTTGAACATATGAATCTTAAGAGATTGATGATTTTGAGATTTTTATTTGCATTTTTAACGATTTTTAAGTGATTTTCACAAAATTCAAGAGATTTTTTAGGATATTAAAGCGATTGGGTAAAATTGTATGGGATTTTAGAATATTTCGTGAAATTTTAAGGGATTTTAAAACCTTTGTAAGAGTTTCATGGGGTTTTAAGGAAGTTTAAATATTATCCTGAAATTTTAAGAAATTTTAGGATATTTTATGAGATTTTAAATAATTTTAAGTGATTTCAAGAGATTTTTCAAATTTTAAAAAAATTTTGTAGAATTGTTAAGGATTTCATGGAATTTGGCGAGATTTCTATTGATTTATTGGGATTTTAAATGTTAACTTATTTCAAGACGTTTCTAGAGTTTTATAGGGTTTTAATGAATTCGAAATATTATCCTAAAATTTTAAGGAATTTCATGAGATTTCTAATAATTTTAAGTAATTTTCAGAGATTTTTCTGATATTTAAATGAGTTTGAAAATTTTTCTCGAATTTTTAAGGTTTTCATAGTATTTAAAGATATTTTAAATACTTTTAATGGATTTGAAAGGATATAAAAGTGATTGGAATTGTTAACATTAAATTTAAAACAATCTCAAGAAGTATCTGAAAATTTTAAGAGATTTTCAGGAATTTTAATCGATTTCACAGGTTTTCAAATGTTTCTTGGAATTTTTAGAGATTTTCACGAAGTTCAACATAGATTTTAAGAGATTAGAGAAATGAAATATAATAAATTATATATAATATTGAATAAATTATAATTGCAGGTGTTGCCTACGTGATTACAGCAAAGAAATCGATCGGTTTCGAGATGACTAAGTCTTGCAAGTTGGGGATGAGATGACTAAGTCTTGCAAGTATTTTTTGACAGGTGAAAATCGTTAACACGTGATCATTATCATTTACCATGCAAGATGTTGTTTGCGTACCGGAACCGGGGAAATATAAACCGGTCCTTTATTTATTGCACGTGCACGACGTGATCGTGCGTTAGACATGGCCTATGGCGTATAGTGGAACATTAGAAACCCTTTCTCCACAAATTGACCAGGAACACTTTTTTGAACTCGAAAAAACTTCATCTTACACTATCTTTAAGTCAATATACCTATTCTGATTGTAATGAGTTTTGTTTTCAAAATGTTATTAAAGTTGATAAGAGACTGATTTAGATAAACTAAGTTTATGTATCAGAGTGCAGGATACAGAAAATCAGAAAAGTTCAAGGAAAAAAATGTACAACAGTGCGCAATTTCTCGAAGGCACTTATTTGATTTTAATCGAATCAAAACTTCTAATCTCGAAATTTATATTTCCACCTATCTTCTCTTAAAAGTGATGGTTACGGTTCTGCTCGAAGCACAAGAGAAATGCAGAGACTTTCATCGATTGCTCTTATCTCGCGAACCGTAGAATACATATTGAAAGTAGAACTTGTAAGATAATGGGGTTTAGCCACGCTGCACGTGCACGATCGATGGAGCACATGATTGCCTGCGAAGATAAAATATTAACGACAATCACCGCACTTCCTTATCCTATAATTTTGCAGGAAAGTGTTCAGATTGTACTTATATTGGCAGAAATAATTATATGTTGTCTGTATTATATGTTAATAATTATCCTCGTTCTAAATGCCTAATGATTCATTAGTACCTTTAGTGTCAAACATATTTTAAGCAATTTTGCATGCACTTTTGCATTTTATCCACTTTTGAAATCAAATCTGCAACTGACGACAAATAGAAGATATAAAAATACAAGAAAAAGTATAAACTAGAAAATAAGCTCTTATAATTCAATCTCTATGAGCAAACTGGAATAGAGAAGCTGGAACCATGCGACGTGCTTTATCTTATTCAACTACCTGTTGCTCAGCATATAAAAGAGATTCTTAAAGATAAGTCTCTAGAGGATGGCAGACGTTTCATCTTTTCATATTTTTTTGCTAAACTTCTTATCTATCAACGCGACTGGAATCAAGCGTGATACATTTTGTTTCCGCAAGAAAAAGGCTGAATCCGGTAATATAATGTCCGGCTGGAAGCCGGTTCCAGACTGCATAAGCACCTGCCAAGGTTCACAGGGTTAAGTTGCAGAAAATAAAAGCTGGGACACTTTTTTTCTTTTTCTTCATTAGTCTCCTCCGCAATTTGCGTTTACACTTTAAATTAGTAAAATTATTTTCGTGGATATATAAGAAATAATAAAGAAATAACAAAAGAACATTCTGTATAAAGTTTCTGTACAATTTTTTTGGGGGTTTTTCAGTAAACGTGCAAATAATTAGAGAGTCAAATGTGAAGTTAAATGAACGATAGAGAGTGAGACAGGTATCAATTTTGTGACGATAAAATTTAATTCACTTGAACCACTATTCATCAAAAGAAAATTACAAACTTGCGAAATACCGTTTGCGATATTGCTTGAGGCTGAAAAACGGTCAATACTCGTGCTAATATTAGTAATAAACTTTATTTTTCGCCCGGCAATAAAGGCCAAGTTTACAACATTCTTCAAATGCTTAGAATATCCAGTGAATGAAATGCGGAAATGTCAACGACTTCAGCCAACTGTATTTAGAACAGTAGATCTATAGAGCAAGGGGACTGTGGAGTGTTGAAGTCGACTAGAAGATTTTGTCATGAATTTGTAAGTGCGAGCCAGCTAAACTCAATAATACCGATTAGGAACATTTCTTCGTGAAAGAATGTCTTTAATTTATCCTACACAAGAACGAATGCGCGCTCCGCGCGCGCATTTACGTTCTTATTCAATATTATATAATTTATTATATTTTATTTTTTTAATCTCTTAAAATCAATGTTAAACTTCGTCGAAATCTCTTAAAATTTTCAAAAACTTCTTGAGATTCTTT
>UCOK01017886.1:2306-19819 GCA_900474325.1 Synergus umbraculus
CGGTGTTGCTGTTAGACCAAAGCGGCAGTGGCGCAGCGTTACCAAGGACTTGTCAGCTGCTGTCTTTTATTTCTTTCCGTGTATGTAAACTAAGAAAATTACGAAAAAATTGTGAAATAAACAATTTTTCATGAGTAAATGAAAAAAGTGTTTTCATTAATATTCTTGGTTCACATAGAAGAAAAATACAGTACAATCTCGTGTGTGTGCAACATGTGCTTGTGTGTTGGCATGAGTAAGGTCTGTAATGGGGGGAAGCTTCCGAGCTCATCAAGGCCTTTAGACCTCTTATCGGAGTACCTCTTAGCGAGGTTGTACTGTATATAAGGATTAAAATTTTCGTTCGGATTTTTATTTCAAACTAAATTTACGAGCTCTATCTTTCTCGCCTATTGGAGACTCCAAGTACAGAATGTGTTACACACATGTGTATACAAATCAACTGTTTTTCAATATTTTTCCCGGAACAAATTTTTTTAGAGTGTTCAAATATGCATTAAAACATGGTAAAAAGACCGCTATAATTACTCATATTTTTCTGTTCTAAAAAAATTCCCGAAAAAACGCTTATTTTAGGCCTCCTGAAAAAACAATATGATATTTTTTATTGAAATTTTGAGAGCATTTTATTACCAATTCGAAGAAGTAAAAAAAAATTTATTTATGAAATAATTGTTATAAATACTCTTATGGTGTCCTGTTGAAGTTGTGATGTTTTATTTTTTGGTTTGAATTTGCGGTCACTTTCACGCTTGAAATATAATAATAATTTTTAACAAAATGGCGGACATTTGAACACATTTTCGAGGAAATTTTTTTTTATTTTTGCAAGTAAGAGGATAAATACATTTTTTAAATAAAATCTGAGAGGTTCACCGACTAGAGAATTTTACCCTTTGAGTCCGTACGTGCCAAATGCAAATGTGGCACATTCATTTTGTATAGTTCCCCACAATTTCCTGGCGGCAAAATTAGAAAGTTTCCGTGTTAGTATCTTCAATCCACGTTAAATGTAACCACTAGAACTCATAGGTCCCGAAATGTTTATTTTTTGCTTCCTCATAGAGGAAGCTTTGTAGTGGTGACAAAATCCAGTTTCCTAAAAAAGGTTTTTTTGAACATATTTCAAGAGCAATATATTTAGTATGATGTCCTGAAAAATTGTCCGGATGTGCGTGTGTGTGTGTATGTCACGATCCTGCAATATCTTGAATTTTAAAAGTTTTATGTACTTTTATAATTTTCGAATATTCCTTTCATCGAGACGAATCGATTGACCTATATGATTAATGCATTTCATTAAAAAAAAGGAAGTTATGTTTATTTATAATTTTGAAAGTTAATTTTTCGCTCTATGTTTTCAAATAATCAAAATCTTGAGTTGACGTAAGGAAAATGAAGATTCCTTATGTCGAGACGAATCAATTGACCTATATTATTAATGTATTTCATTAAAAAATAAAAAAGTAATGCTTCATTAATTTTTTAAAAATGAATTTTTCAAATATAACTGGAAATATAAATGGAAACAAGTAATATCGAAGCTTAATGCTTCCTCTATGAGGAAAAAAAGTGCTCATTGAATGAGCACAAACGTTGATACAACTTCACAGCTAGTTTTATTTTTATTTATTTTTTTTTTATTTATTTATTTTCTTTATGCACTGTATTAGTGGGAAAAAACTAGATCTCAAAGGAGAGCATTTTCATTTGGTCCCAAATTAATTTTAAAATGATTTTAAAAAATTTTTTTAGGTTGAAAACTCCCTGAGTAATCGTGTCTGCAAGTTCGCAAAATCTGAAAGATAACTTTTATGTAAAGCAGGCAAATTTTCGTGTTTTATCGGCCTCTTTTTAGTTCAAAAAGTGACCGATTTCACGACAGGAGGGGCGGATTGTACGATTCGTGCTCCATTATACTCCTAGGACTATAATGAGAAAATAATTGTACAGTATCACGCGCATGTGGATTTGCATCGGTCTATTACTCTACTCCAATACTGCTGCCTGTCTGCGTTGATTGCTACTACATCGTCTACTCATTGACGCTCTAACCTAATAATCTGTCACAGTCGTCGTAATCTGTCAGTTTTGTTAATTAATTTTATCTATTAACAATGGACAAAGAAATGATTGATGAAGATGGTGAATTCCTCACGTGCACACCACCTGAGTACTTTTTTTCTATTCTACAAACAAAATAAACTGACACGTATTATTTTATTTGATATGATATGCGAAATTGTTGAGATATTAATTCTTAAAGTCACGAAATCGGAAAAAGAACTTTTTTTTCAAATATTTGTTGCTTTTAAACTATTCTGTAGAAGAAAACGGTATCTACTAACAAAGTTGATGATTGCTTGTCCCTTTCGAGTACCTTTTAATGCAATAAAATAATTTGTTTATTTATATGAAAAATGTGCAATTGTTTTAAACAAATGTCGTTATTTCAAAAAAGGTTTTTGCGAAATTGATTTAATTTGGTACAAATTTACATCATAGTCTACAGCAGTTCTGATAAAAATTTCAGCCTACAATTCTCAAGCGATTTGGACGTTTTTTTTTTTAATATTTGGGAATAGTTGTACCAGACCGTATATAGAATGAATTTTAATTTTAATTCCCAGAACTACAAAAACTTAGACTTTTTCTTAGATAATAATTAGATAATAATGATAAATTCTTATTTTATATGTAAACACAAATCAAAAGACGCTGCTTTTCATTGCCGTCGGCCGAGAGGCCTTTTCGAGGTTGCGTACTCAAACACGCATTTCGCACACACGCGCAATTTCCGAGCTCGACTCCCAGTAGTGGGGGCCCTCTACTTCTCAGAATTCTTATCTCTAACCGCCCATCAGTATCCTCTTAGCGAGGATGTACTGTATATTTTTTTTCCCTTATGAATTTTCGAATAATAATTAATTTTGTTTAATATAGCTTTAAAGGAGATATAAGGCCACCACGAGGATTCGCTGAAGCAATGATGATTGAGCCCTCTGATGGAAATTCTGTAGTGGAAGACTTTGAATCAGTAATTAGTGCTATGGGCATGGGCCGCGGAACTCCAAAAGTCGGTAAAGATAGGTTGATTACTAAAATTGGTCTTGGCAGAGGAAAACCAATAGCTGATGATTTGTAACTTAATTGCAATTACTACCTGCACAGTGTAAGTTGTATTCAAAAGTTTAATATCAAGTTAAGAAAGAAGAGAAAGAGTTTATTTCTTTTGTTTAATTTCAATCTATTTTATTTTTGCATATTCCATATAGAAGTCTTACGAATGTAGCCGAAAAGTGACTTCTTAGCTTATAAAAAAAAGTAATAGTAATAAAATATTAGTATTTAATGCGAACTCATTGGGTTTCGTGAAAAATGTATTTTTTTATAAGCGGAACTTCATAAAAGTTATAATAAAACTTGGAAAATTGATAAAATAAAACTTTAAAGATTGTTTAATCAAATTAAACAATTTTTTAAAAATTAAGTACACTGGAATCCAATTTAGAGCTTCAACATGCATTCCATTTGTTTATTCCAGTTTAAAAATTTCTTTAATGAAAGAATGTATGTATAGAATATCTTTTAAAGTAGGTCCATTCTATACATTATTTGTCGGTGAAGAAAGTTGTTGTGAAAAAAATGTATGAAGCTATTGAGTGTTCAAGAAAATAAAAAATTCACGTGATTTCACAGCATATCAAAGATTCTCCTCGTTTTCTTGATGGAGAGAAACTGATCAGAACAAGCAGGTGAATCTATACACCGACAATATTCATTTTATTGGAATAAACATAAAGTAAATGCGATAAATCATTCTTCATACTTATCAAGTTTTAAGAAAGCTGTAGTTTCATTTTCATCCTCGCATTTGTAAATACAGTTTTTCGTTTACATAAATGATTTATAAACAATGTTTTCAGTATAAAAAATTTAATTTGTAAAATTATAATTAATATTTTTCGTGAATAGAAGATGTTTAAATGTTAAAAAGAGTTTAAAGATTTAAATATATGTATATCCAGTACATAGTAATATTGTATTAATCTACTCTATTTTTCATGTTTATCGCTTTTTATATTTTTCAAGTACAAAGGCACCTTCCTTCATAGAAGTACGTATATGTATACGCGTTTAAAGTAGAACGAAAAATATTTTACTTCAAAATTTCAAGTTTTTGTAAATTAAAATGTATAAAATGCTCTCAAAATTTAAATGGGCTAATAAAAATCTAAACTAAAGTGATTTTGCTTTCTCATTATGCATAGGATGGTCCCACTTTGGCAAATTTTCTCTACATTCTCACTTCATTTAAATCGGCTTCCGAAGCACCGAGTGCTATAAGCTATTTATTTAAAATAATCAGCGTTTAATTTGACGTAAACAATTATCTTAATACTTTTCTAGTATTATTTCTTGTATTTTTAAAAGAACAAATATTTAGTAGGCTAAGAAATTACCAATCTAAATGGTATTATTTTTAAGTACATGTTACTTGTAATATAAAAATTTTGTATTCATCTGTACGGAAAAATAAAAATTATAATAATTATGTAACTTATTTCTTTCTCTCTTTCTAAAAATGTCTTTGTTGGTAAATGTTGCCAACTAACATCCTTTATGTTAAAGGAGTTAACCAGCAGGATATTAGAGAAAAAAGACTAGGAGTGCCATTGTGAGCACACATTCTCATCACACAATTACTTTAGTTTCAAATAAAGAAGAAAACTAATTTACTTAAGGTTCTATCGACCTTAAGGAACACATTCTCGGTATATCTTAGAATTAATAGAAAATTAATTTATTTATAATTCTCTATTAATCTTCAAAATGCTATTTTCAAAAAAACGCTCAAGATTTTAGTTACATATTATTTTCAAATCTCATTCAAAACTTTGCGATTTGTTATAATTAAAAAAAAATATATATTTTTGATGATTAAAACGAAAACTAATGATCATATTAAAAAATGGTCAAGGGGGAATTTGCAAATCTTTTAAAATCATGTTCTTATCATTTTCTCTTTATCACGTGTTATTTGGCACAAAATTTGAATTTTCGATTTTTCAAGAAAATTCAAAAAATTGTTACGTCAATCTTGTAGGGCGTTCAAAAATATATATTACATTCTCATTAGAGAGAATGTATTAGATTTGTGTAAAATTTGACCCGAAAAGCATGGTTTTACCAATGTGTCCGTCTGTTCGTCTGTTTAATGTGTGTGTGTGTGTGTAGATTTTTATCTTTCCTTCACGATTACTTTCGAAGGAATTAACCGATAGGATTGGCCTTTGGTATACTCATTTAGAATCTTAAAATGAAGGCCGAGTTCGTTGGCCAACCATTTTTAATGAAAATTAAAAAAGTTAAAGCATTTTGAAAATTGGAAAAAAAAATAATTTAATTTAAAGTCAAATAACGCACGATATGAAAAAGAGTCAAAGAATGAAAAAAAATACATTCTCTCTAATGAGAATGTAATATATATTTTTGAACGCCCTACTGGACTCACGTAACAATTATTTGAATTTTCTTGAAAAATCAAAAATTCAAATTTTGAGCCAAATAACGCGTGATATAGAGAAAATTATAAGAACACAAGGGGGGCTTCGCCCCCCTGCGCGCTTCGCGCGCCTACCCCCATCAGAATTTTGATGAATTCTTTGATTTATGAGCGTTTTATTGAGGTCTTACCGGCGTTTTATGGTAGTCTTATAGTGGTCTTATGGAGTCTTATGGGAATTATATGTTATTTTATTGGGTCTTATTGAGGTCATATGGGATCCTTTTTGGTCTTATGGGGTTTTATGGTAGTCTTATAGTAGTCTCTTTGGTCCTACGGGGTTGAGACCCTAACTTAACCTAACCTTTTGAGATTTTCAGGGACTTCTTATTTGAGTTTTATGGGATATTATGGAAGTTGTATGTGTCTTATGAGGTATTATGGTAATCTTTTTGGGTCTTATGGAATTTTTATCTTTTTGGGGCTTTATGGGGTTTCCTTTTGGTCATATGGTGGTCTTATAGGGTTCTAATGAGATTCTTGATACAGCGGCAACGGTGAAATTAAGGTTTCACTTGATCACTGGGTTCAAAAGGGGTGTCGGTTTTACCAGGGTCACGTGATCATGGGGGTCAAAAGGGGCGTGTCGTTATGGGGTCACATGATCGGTTGCCATTGAGGTGGACCTAACCTAACCCTAAACCTTACCTAACCAACCTTATTTGGTCCTATTGGGGTCTTATATGGTTTTATGGTAGTCTAATAGTGGTCTTATAGTGTCCTTTGGGTTTGAGACCTTAACCTAACCCTAAACCTTACTTTAACCCCATTAGAATCCCTTCATGAGGCCACGTGATCGAGAGGGGTCACGTGGTTGATAGGGTCACGTGATCGAGAGGTCACGTCATGACCTCATGAGGGGTCCCGTTTTCTCTTTGGGGTCACGTAACCTTATGAGGGGTCCCATTTCCTCTTGGGGGTCACGTGACCACTCATGAGGTCACGTGACCCCTCTCAATTCCTGACACAGCGGCAGTGGCGGCGGCGGCGGCGAGATCTTTTTATAATATAGATAGATAGATAGATAATTGTTGGTCTTTAAAAGGTCTACAAATTCTCTCTTGAACATTTTTTAATACGATGATTAATACGATATTTTTTTAATAATTCATTTTCTAACTTATGAATGTCTATGATGAGAATGTGTGCTCATAATGGCACCCCTAGTTTTAATTTTCAAAATGGTCCAACTTTTTGAATTTTCATCAAAAATGGTTGGTCAACGAACTCGGCCTTCATATAAAGGCACTAAAAGAAAAAAAACTACGGCCAATCCAATCGGTCAATTCCTTCGAAAGTAATCGTGAACGAAAAATAAAAATCTACAGACACACACACACACACATTGGTAAAACCATGATTTTCGGTTTCAGGGGGTCACAAAACGTGAAAATTTAACAAAAAATGAGAATGAAAAAATGAATCCAAATGTCTGTAATGTCATCTATGATGAAAAAAAAGATTGTTTCACCTTAGAAGACATTGAAATGATTTTGATCCATTCATTGGATCAAAATGGATCACCTGCAATCAATCTGTTATGATTCGGTTTTGGTTTGAGAAACAAATTGACAAATACGTTTAGAACAATAGACTTTATTCAAGAGCGATCCATGATTGTTCGTACAATGAGAAGTCAAAGACAAAGAGCAATGCTCCAAGATTGATACAATACAGTGGTGTTATCTGGTGGAAACAATTAATGTTAGTACTCAAATCTAACACAATCTAACCAAGAGCTTTCTTTAGTTTATATAATTTTACTCTACTTGGACGAAGGATTTGTCAACATAAGTATTTTTACAAAAATGGTGATGTATTTTCTGAAAAAATTGATTTTTAGGGTCTGAAATTTGGAGAAAGTAATCTTAAAAGAATGTACTTTAAGAAAATGCAATAAAAAATTTTTCGATTTTTTCGACCAACACAAGTTTATGTAACCCCTTAAACGTTTGCAAAAATTTGATACTTTTTTCATTTGGTTAGAAATATAAGTCGGGGAGAGATGGAACACTTTTTTGCTCGGCATCCATTTCGTGATATTGACATATCCGTGAACTTTGTATTCAAATTTCTCCCATTAAAATCCTTCACTTTAGAACCGCGATATCGATTTTCTATTTAATTTGAATTTTCATATTATAAAAAATAAAAAGTTCGGGTGAGACAAACTCTGAAAGTTTATTTGTCACAGAATTTCCTTGAGTTTCTTCGTTCGTCCGGTCTAAGAAATCTTTGGAAGGTCCCAGGCTGATCCATCGCCCTGAATTACCTGTGGATTCTTTTGTTCGGCCGGCCCGGATAATCTTTGGGAAATTCCCCAATCTAGACAGTAAGTGACCTATTTCGTAGCTTTTCAAAGTATTTATATCGAATTATTGTAAAACCTTCACGGTCTTTAACTAAATTTTTACTAAATTTAACTAAACTTTAACTAAATTTGGGTTAATCGTTATTTTGATAATAAATATCGAGAACAGGTCGAAAAACGCAAAACAACGTAAGCATCTCAAACGCGCCGAACGTGCATTGGCGCGCGTTTGAAGCAAATGACCTTGAAAATTGAAGTCAAGGTCAAAACAGTTAAATGGCTCTCTCTATCCTGGTCAACTTTTTTCGAAACGATTTTTTCGTAAACAAAGTATTTTAGAAGATATTTATAGATTAAAATGGATCACCCTGTATTTAAGATTGTTACGAACCGGTAATTATTTAATTTAATGTTAAATAAAAGGAGTCTGTAGCTTTTGAAAAATTCATTGGGAATGCAGAAAATTACTTTCTGATTCCTAGGTATATGGGACGTAAATTATCTACCCTTATCCAAGGGTTTTATTCTGTTTTTCTGGAATTTTTAAAGATAAAAGGAAATTTAAATAATTGGAGGAGATTTGAAATATATTAATTTATTTAATTCAAATTTTGATAAGCGTTATTAAGACATATTTTAATTTATAAAATAAGACTCAATTTCACGTTGAACGATCGAAAACATATTTTTGATAAGAGTAAAGAAAGTATTTCGTAGTCGAACGCAATTAATAAAAATCGGAACGATACATTTGTACTCACTTGTGTTGTCGGCTTATCCTACCAGTTGGAAGGAAATAGAGGATTTATATTTGGGTCGAAGTCCTTTCAACTGAGCCAATTTAAATAAATTTACACGTTGCCTTGGAGTAGGCAACTCTAGTCTTTAAAAAGGGGACTCAATTCACACATGTACTTGTATACGATGCACAAATTGATTCTCCACTCCCATGTCTCGCAATTAATTTGTATTTACGCCGAAAAGATAGTGATGATTTAATCGGAATAAGTGAGGGTGGTTTTAAACCCAACACTTTTTCCCACTACTTTGCCACGAAAGTACAAATTACCAAATCAAATAAAGATTTCTACTCGTTTTGAGATTCGAGTGTGGATCTTTATTTTTAAATTTGATATTTGTTCCCTGAATAAAAATTCAAGGGTCGTGATTTGAAGGGAGGATCGAGTCATAAGATGATCCTCGCGTTAGCGCTCGCGCTCCCTAGTTAGGAATTTTACACGGTCCGTTTTTTAGGCAAGTACGGTTTGCAACCATAAAGGTTTACGCGATACATCTAAACACTTTAAATCACGTTAATCACTTCGTCGGATGAAGGATTAGAAGGTTTTACGTCCTTAATCGTTCGGCCCCTGTGCTCTCCACGGTAGGACGTTACAAGCTACCCCTTTCCAAGTTATAGGAAAGATTAATTTATCCGTAGCAATACCTTATGTGACGCGATACACGACCAACAGAACTACCGACCGGACGGGTGAGTTTTTAGAACTAACTAACTTTTGCGATCAAAGATCTAGAATCCATGCATTTTGTAGATGCATCGCCGACCGATTAGGTGGGAAATTTTGTCAGGTGGAAATTTCTGATTGGTCAGTTGATATGGTGTGATTTAGGGAGAGGATTATGAACTCTTGACTTCTTCGGAATTCGCTTCGTTTGCAATAATGCAAGCGCATGGAAGTTCTTTGACTCTTGACGAGCGCGAAACCGAATATTAGTTTGCGAAATGATGAATTCCACTAAGGTGTTTAACCTGATGCATTTGCAATTTTTAATGCCCTTGGAAATTATTTTAATTCAAAGTTAATTGCAGGTTTTACTTTTCATTCCAAAATATTGGAAATTATTACGTATAACCTTATCATTGGGGGTGGAATTCATTCATTGTAGCAATGTTCAAATTTCATAAAAATCGGTTTATAAGTTTAGAAGTTATTTGGAATCGAAATTTTGATCAAAATAGGGGTGAGTTCTTATAGGGTGGGATGATTTGCATAAAGGATAGCGGAGAATGGTATAAACGGGAGAGATCGGAAATGCACATACGAACACATGGATGTGTGACTGTGTTCTGATGCACGCAGCGATAGCTTGGCGTTTATGCCGTTGTGAGTGAGTTTGCTAGCGCGAGGATCATCCATCCGCGCACACTTATACACGTGTGCGAGTGTTTTCTCATTCGTCTTCTATTTCCTTCCTTCTTTCTTATTCTTTAAATATGAAGGTCATTAACTTATTAATTATAAAGATATAAAATATATGTAATTCATAATTATTCTAAAGAGTAATTATGATTTTTATTCATTCGAATTAGTCCGCTAAATAATTTCAATTTATTGTTATGGAAAGTCGCAAATTCAGCGAATTCCAGTTGTTTCTTATTGCCATTCTTAGCAATGAATTAAAAAATAAAAAAAAATGAAGTTACGTTTGTAACAAGACCAAAAACTAAACGCGTTTATCTCGAAACAACCTTTTTCAACTTAGACCGATCGGGCTGAAATTTGGATGTTATTCTACACATATATCGTTATGGCATGAACCAAAATCATAATTATTGAGTAATATTTAACCCTTTTTTTAAACAAGTTACGGTTAAAAAACAGGTGAAAAATTTTCAAGTCGGCCATTTTGAATTTATTTTTTTCGGATTTCAATTATTTTGGTTCATGCGATAGCGATATTATCGGGCATATTCCTCAAGTGTACCACCCTCAGAATTCGACTTTGACTGACCGAACTCAAACTTGGGTAAAATGTAGTCCTACTAGGTACAACTTTAGAGGAAAAAAATTTTTTCGATTGGATAAAAATTTACCGAAATAAGGGAGGGGGAATTTTTTCGATTTTGTGCGTGCTATTTCGAAGGTATTAAGCTCCTTTCCTATGGAATATAGAAAATTTTGTTCCACATGTTTTTGATAGCTTTTTTCCTGATCTACCGAATGTTTATAACCATTTTTAAAAAAATTGACAATTTGAGCGATTTTTTTGAAAATGAAAATATTTTTGACTTTTGCAGAAAAAAGGCATGTTTTTTTTTAGTCTCAAAATAAAGCGTAATATTAAGGAAATAAATTTCTATCTAATAAATATATTGTCATACTTGGAAATAGTGTCATCGTGAACGACATTATTGCGTTAGGTGTAGGGTTCGATTTTATTTATAAGCTATTTTAAACTTATCCTTCTTTCCCTTCTTTTTTTTGATTGCTTACAACTTCTCAACTTTCTCATTTACTCAAAAATATAAAACTTCATTGGTCTTTTCGGTACACTGCTGTACAGGGTTGAGACTGTCATTAAAGTTTTCTAATGTCTGCATTACACTCATTATAGGGACGTAATATTATGGATAAAAACTATTTCCACGTATTACAATATATTTATTAGATAGAAATTTATTTCCTTAATATTACGTCCCTACAATGACTCTAATGCAGGCATTAGAAAACTTTAATGACAGTCTCAACCCTGTACAATGCAGAAAACAGTTTAATAAATAATAAATATTCATAATTGATACGATAAATGAGTCCGAAGAAGTTCCGCCGAGCGAGAAGCCCAGTAGTCTCGAGCGCCGTCGGCGCGGCGCTTTACTCTTTATTTAATTTCTCGAAAACAACAAAGAACGGCAAGATGAAATTTACAGCATCGAAAGATAAAGACTTAAGGGGTTAGTACCAAAGAACATTTTTGAAAAATTGATTTTCCAAAAAGTGCAAATTCTTCTAATAAATATATATAGAATTGTTGGATTAATCGTTATTTTGGTCATAAATATCTAGAACAGATCGACAAACGCAAAACAACGTAAGCATCTCGAACGGGCTGAACGTGCATTTGGCGCGGGTTTGAAGCAAATGACCTTGAAAATTGAAATCAAGGTCAAAATTGATGGTACAGTTAAATGGCCCTCTCGATCCTGGTCAACTTTTGCCTAAACCATTTTTTCGTAAATAAAGTATTTTAGAAGATACATGTAGATTAAAATGGATCACCCTGTATCGAAACAACGTTTTTCGACCTGGCGTGCATGATTCTGAAAAAACTATTGGACGATCGGGCTGAAATTTGGATATGTTATTCTAAACATGTGTCGCTATCGCATGAACCCGAATAATAATTATTGATTAATATTTAGCCTTTTTCTTAAATAATTTACGGTTAAAAAAAGGTAAAAAATCTTCTAATCGGCCATTTTGTATTTATTTTTTTTCGGATTTCAATTATTTTGGTTCATGCGATAGCAACACATGTGTAGAACAACATATCCAAATTTCAACCCGATCGGTCCAATAGTTTTCTCTAAATCATGCACGCCAGATTTTAAAATGGATAACTTCCGGCAGCCATACCAGCCAGATTTATTATTAAAAACAAAAAATTTTGTAATAGTGTTTTATATCTATAATCATGTGTGAAAAGTTAGAATTTGTAATATTAATTTTAATCTGATATATCAGTAAAAAAGCTATCAAAAACATTTGGGACAAAATTTTGTATATTCCATAGGAATATACAATTTACCAAATCAAAATTTGCTCTAATATTTATACCCAAATATTCATTTTACCTAATTTTCTTTTATTCTTAATCCCATTTCATCAAATTTATTATTTTCCGAATCATCATCTAACAAAAATTTTCCTTTTCCGAATTAAAACCTGCTCTAATTTCTATGAAACAGAATTATCGTTGAGTGTAATTTTCATTTTCCAGAATTAAAATTTGCCCTCATTTCTACGTTCCCTAACTATCGTTCAACCTAATTAAAGTTTTCCCGAATTTTCATGTAACTAAAATTTAAACTGTCCGAATTAATATTTAACATAATTTCCGCTTATTCTAATATACACTTGGCCTAACCTCTGTTTAACCGAATAATCATACAACCTAATTTACGTTTGCACGGATTGACATTTGGTATAACTTCTCTTCCACCGAATCGTCATTTTACCTAAATTTCAGTTACCAGAATTACAGCCAATGGCAGAATTTCTCCAACACACACTGCGCTCCCTGGAGGACAAATTTGAGATTATTGTGCATAGATCGGAAACTCAGGTTGAAAACTGACAAGTAGTAAAATTAGGAAAATGAAAATTACACTCAACGATAATTCTGTTTCATAGAAATTAGAGCAGGTTTTAATTCGGAAAAGGAAAATTTTTTAGACGATGATTCGGAAAATAATAAATTTGCTGAAATGGGAATTAGGATATAAGAAAATTAGGTAAAATGAATATTTGGCCGAATAGAAACTAGAGAAAATTTTATTTCGAGAATTTGTAAATTCGGTCAAACTATGTTTCGGAAAAATAGACTTTAGGAACAATGGAATGTTGTTCAAATAGAAAGCAGGTTAAATAATATTGCGAGCAAACAGAAATTAGAAAACATTGATATTAGGGCAGTTGATAGTTAGAATAAATGAAAAATCGGATTTATAGGAATTAGAGAGAATTTTAATTCGGATAAATGGAGATTAGGTCCAATAATAATTCGAGTGTATATATATTACAGCAAATTTTGATTTGGTAAAATGAATTTCGGTCAAATGGTTATTATGTCAAATGAAATTTGGGTGATATTCATGCGCCTCTTTAGTGATTTTCTGGCCAATTGAAATTATACCTACCCTCGCCAGCAGTACGTGATAGTGATTTCAAATTCAAACCTAAGACTGGTACGCGACGCAACGCAACGCGAGCTTACATAATCCTGACAACTGTAGCTCTAGAAAGTAAAAGTTACTAGGATTGAAACTCGATTCACGAGAGGTTGATTTCGGTTGACAACTCGACCAAAAGTGCGGGTGTATCACTACTTCTGACTTCAATAAGGGAATGGTAAAGGGAGTGGTAAAAGGGAAATGGCAATAGGAATAGTAAAGGGAATGGCAAAGGGAATGATAAAGGGAATAGTAAAAGGAATGGTAAAGAGCGTGGTAAAAGGGAACGGTAAAAGGGAATGGCAACGGGAAATGGCAAAGGCAATGGTAAAGTGAATGGTAAAGGGAAGGGCAAAGGGAATAGTAAAGGGAATGGAAAAGGGAATAGTAAAGGGAACGATCTTTCTATAATTTTAAACTAGCTGTGAAGTTGTATCAACTTTTGTGCTCATTCAATGAGCACTTTGCTTCCTGTAAGCAAATATGATTTGCTTCCTCATAGAGGAAGCATTAAGTATTCTTTACATCAGCATTAAATTTTGATTAGTTGAGAAGTTATATTCAAAAAATTCATTTTCGAAAATTACAATAAAGCATAACTTTCTTATTTTTTTATAAAATGCATTAATCTTTTAAGTGAATCGATTCGTCTAGACACAAAGAATCTTCATTTTCTTTACATCAGCTTTAAATTTTAATTATTTCAGAAATTTAATTTATTTCAGGACATCATACTAGATATAATGCCCTTGAAATATGTTCAAAAAAACCTTTTTTAGGAAACTGGATTTTGTCACCACTGCAAAGCTTCCTCTATGAGGAAGCAAAAATTTTTATTTTTTTTGAAATTTAAATTTCACGTAACGTACGTTTACGTACGTAACCCACTGCTGTATTTTCCGCATTCACCGACTTCCTAGTGGCTGATAAAAACGTGCAAGAACCAGAAAGGAGAATGCCCAGATAAGTATATTGTTTTACTACCTCGATTCGAGAATCGGCAAATTTAAAAGATTTAAATTTTCTAGCGGACGAGTTTACTGATTTCGTAAAAATAATAACTTTAGTTTTTTCGGTATTCACAATGAGATTGTTCTCTCTACAGTAAGAATCAAGAAATTCAAGCGTTCTGTTTAGTTTCACAGGGGTGTCCGCCAGGAGTACATAGTAGTCATATGAATGACCAAGTAACAAAATTTCCACCGAATTTTCTATTGTGAGGCCTCTGCAGCCTCACTGAATGAAATAGTTCTCTAGGTCAGATATGAACAATAAAAACTCGTGTGGACTTAAAACTTCCCCCTGGAGGATGTCCTACATAACTCTGACATTCTCAGTTGTACCCTTATCAGTCTTAACACATGTCTTCGCGGAATCATGAAAGTTCTTTAAAATATTGATTATTTTGGAGCCTAGAGAGTGTAGTTTTCTCCACAATAAGTGGTGGGATACGGATGAAAAATCCCCTTTAAAGTAAAAAAGCAGCATATACTACCACTCTCGGGTTTCTTAAGTGTATTTGGATTACTGAAATTGAGACACCGGATTGCAGAACTGCCTCTACGCTCGACCCGACTGAGCCCAGTAGGCCGGAGAGATGGGATGATTCACTAAACGCCACTGAACGCGGCGATCGAGGAAAATAATCAATTTACAACGCTACAATCAACTTGTCGTTTTTCTGTTAATAATTAACGAATCGAGTTGATTTTCGTGTAGAAATATTCTCCAAGTTTGTGCGCTTCTCACAGATATAGTCGTTTGGTGAAATTGTTCATATAATTTATATAACTTACTCAACGACTATATCTGTAAGAACCGCACAAGCTTAGAGAATATATCTACGCAAAAATCAACTTGATTCGTTAATGATTAACAGAAAAACGACAAGTTGATTGTTGCGTTGTAAATTAATTCTTTTCCTCGATCGCCGCGTTCAGTGGCGTTTAGTGCATTATCCCCTCTTTCCGGCCTACTGGGCTCAGTCGGGTCGAGCGTAGAGGCAGTTCTGCAATCCGGTGCCTCAATTAAAGGGCCAGATGATATTTTACATAAAGGTGTAATAAGTATAAGTATGATGTATGAATAAGACGACGTATGAGTGAGATGTTCTGTTATGTATGAGTATATAAGTATGATTGTGGATTTATTATGTTTTATTACATATTTATTATTATTTTTTATTTTCTTATTGTTTGTTTTTTAATATTTTTTTAAGACTTCTCCTGGAAGTTTTTCCACAATTTGGTTTTTTCCGGCCGGGTTGTGCTGAAGCAGTATGAAACAAGGTTTTTGCAATGCGGAAGCACAAGCAAATGTGGGAGTTTGTTAGGCAAATTCAAATTAATAGAGCTATTTTTGAACATTTTTTTTAGTATATCATGAACGATATGGAAATAAATATTTTTAGGTATGATAGAATATGTCTTAAACTACGTAAAAAAATTTTTTTGTATTAACTTTATTCCATGTTTATAATAAACATAATGGCCGTGCGTAGGCTTCTCAAAATCAAAAGGGTAAACGGTACCAGAGAAACCTCGGTAATGGCTAGCTTAAAAAAAATCAACATGGATAAGATTCAGTATGACAAATACTAGGTCTGTAACCTCTAATAATTAATATTTATGAAAAAATAACAAAATGGCGGACAAAAATCGAAAAAAAGAAAAAAAATGCATTATTTTCAGTGTTTTTTTAATTAAACAATTAGTAAAAATGTTATATTTTAATATATTAGAGGTTACAGACCTAGTTCAATATGTGTAGAATGTGTGGTTTAAATTTCATAAGGATCGGTCGAATAGTTTTCAAAAAATCCTTGGTACCGTTTTAAAAACGCTGTGTTGAGAAAAACGCGTTTAAAACAATAAAAATGCAATAAAATAAATAAAAAATAATTTTTTTACGTATTTTAAGACATGTTTTATCATACCTAAAAAGATTTATATCCATATCTTTCATGACATATGTTACGTCCTAATAATCGTAACACATTTCCAAATTTTAATAAGTTGTAAAGGAAACGGTGGTTCTTCCTCGTTTTAGATAGGGAAAAAGGATTCTCTATACTGGGATGAGGATAACCGCCTTGATTCAAATGAAAAGATTTAAGATTACAAATATTTTATTACATTACTAATACAAGACAAACCCTCTCTTGAAAACTATCTTTTTAACTAAAGGAAATTGCTTTCCTTACCTAAATATATAATTTTGGATCGAAACTCTCTCTGGATGCCCTAGAGAATGAACTCTGGTTCCTCCTGGTCCAATCCTGATGGTGGATGTCACTCGGATGAAGGGGGTTTTTCCGCACAGAGTTTAAGCTTTTTAGAAAAAGACTTCAGAAGACTAAATCTCACTTTTGATGGTTCCACTACAAGTGGTAAAATCAGACTGACTCTTTGGGTCTAAACCCTCTGTTTTTATATCCAGTTTTCCCATTAATCAAATGCTACCAAAATGGCCGCTAAGCATTGCTGGGGGAAAGTTGACATTTATGGGGTTGAACTGCGTAGTTTATATTTCCTTCGATTTTCGATGATTCAGATTATGGATCGAACTGCGCAGTTTCCATTAATTTATGTTTCCTCCAAATCTTGATGATTCAGGTAAAGGTAGGATTTTTTAGAGTGGTTTTAGTTAGTTGAGTTATATCTCTTCTTGGAAGGGTCGATGTTTGACAGTAAATGACCATAGAGAATTGGAGTCTTTTCTTGCAAGTACGAGTGCAGGTGTTATAACAATGAGTCAGGTTTGGGTTGACATTTAGAAAATAGGTCGGCCTGATCTAGATAAGAGGTGTTCGTTCCGCATCTTTTTACATCTTCGAGTACTTAAATTATGTGAGACCTTGAAGACGAGTTTTTAGATGGGTGTGCGTTTTACAATGCGTTTTACAAAAAGTGCGTGGGTTGAGAGTTTTCCTTGGAGGATATGTG
>UCOK01017888.1:0-30435 GCA_900474325.1 Synergus umbraculus
ATTTTAAGAGGTTTCTATGAATTTAAAGGGATTACAATAGATATGTATAATATTTAAAAGATTTAGTGGGATTTTAAATAATTTTAAAAAGCTTGTAAGAATTTAAAAACATTTTCATTTTTAAAAGTAATTTTAAAGGATTTTAAGAGGATCTGTTAAAATATCCTTAAATTTCCCGAAATTCCAGAACCTCATTTAAAATTCCTAAAAACCCCTTAAAATTCATACAAACCTTTTGAAATCGCTTAAATTCGTTGAAATCTTTTAAAATTCTTAGAAATCACTTAAAATTCTTCAAAATTTTAAAATATTTGGAATTCCTTAAAATTTAAAGGGATTACAAGAGATATGTATAATATTTAAAAGATTTAGTTGAATTTTAAAAGGACTTTATGAAATTTTAAGAGATTTTTAAGGAAGTTTAGGGAATTTAAAAAATTTTAAGGAATTTTGAAGTTCCTCGTGGAATTTAAAAGGATTTCACAGTCTTTTAAAGATTTTCTACATTTGATTTTATAATGATGTGAATATGTAAGAAATTAAATTAATAATCGTGCGCGTAGCTCACGTGTTGGCCTCCTAGTATAATATAATATAATATAATATAATATAATATAATAATTACCACTATAAACCACTATAAATCTCCTAAAATGCTAGGCAAGTCAGTAAAAATTACTGCAAGTGTATTATACAAGCAGAGTGATTAGAACATTCAATTTCAGAGAATTTAAAATTAATTCTAGTTCCAAAACTCATTTGCAGCAGTATTTCTAACCGGCAACACTGCAAATTTAACTGTTTTATGGATGGCGGGAGAAAATCACGTGCTAGGTATCCGAATAGCATCCTCGAATGTTTTTCTTATCGCAGCAAAAATTATTGCGAACTTCGATCAAAGTGACTTTAATGAAACTACTTGTGTAATTGCGCGCTTAATTCTCAGTCCTCCACTTAATTCATTGCGATCTGGAAACATTAACTTATCTGGGAGAGACGCTTTCCTCTATTTTCAAGATTACTTCTTCTTTTATGTAGATTACTATTGTAATAAAATGTCAAGAAATATCATCAATCATTCATGGAATTCATTAACCTCAGAGCTAAAGTCTAATAGTTAAAGGGCATTGTTGAATATAACGAGCATCAACCTGGGTATTAACACCATGAAAGGTGAGGATATAAAAGGTTAAGCTAATAAGAACCCTACTATTGAAAACGATCAATACTCGGAAATATCGTTAGGGTCATTTTATTTTTACTCTACCTGTTGATATTTTTACGTGATTATCGCATTATCTTTCATTATTAATTAACTCACCAATTACATTCACAATAAACGTGTAATCACTAAATGATTGGTGTAATATTATAAGCAACGGTAACAAATCTTTTTAATTCTGCAAGAGACATCCACATGAAATTCCACGAAAAACATTAAAATCCCCTTAAACTCCTGATAATCTCACCAAATTCCTAGAAACCTCTTAAACTTTCTTAAAAGTACTTAAGCTTCAAGTATGTGAACATGGATAAGGAATACGGGATCCAGTGATGGGTACGGAAATTGATACGTAAAACTCGATGAGGTTTTATTTTATTAAAACGAAAAGGTGTTTATTTCTCACAAAGGTGCTAAGAAACATTTTTAATAAATAATCAGAAGAGTTATGTGAATAAAGTTTCGAACGTTCAAATGAACGAAATATTTTTTTCAAATTATATTTTATCCAGAAATATTGTGCCAACTAAAAATAACAATCAGGATTACAAGTTTATTTAATTCTTTATTATTTTCAATGTAAATTAATCAATATTTGAAAACTTTTTGTAGTTACAAATACAATCAATACAAAAATTCATTCATTTGAACGTTCAGAACTTTTCAATCATGAAGAGTTTACAATTGTTGAAGACGTGTAACGAGTTCTAGAGTGGTTGATTTCAGTTTAAAGTGATTTCAGGCTGTTATCAGACAAAGATTTTCAACCCGCTTTACAAACACAAAACGTTTATCTTTTAGAGGAGATAGGGACATAATCACCTTAAAAAAATACACTTCCTCGGGAGAAGAAGACAACAAACCCATAAATGCGTGTTTCGACGTACTTTATCAGCAGCTCAAAAATGAAAACCAAAATCGAAAAAGAATATCCGAAAGTGATGAAGAAAACAAGTGGAATAAGATGACTAGCTGATTCCAATTCTTCTTCTTCTTCCCATGGATTTGGCTTCCTTGGAAGAGGCAAAAACTGCTTCTTCCATTGATAAATCAAACCCGACTGTATCATCCTTTGTATAATTGGATCGACTCTCCTTACGAACGGTGATTTTGGTTCGAAGTAAATACTCAAGAGCGGACAGGTTAAGTATTCCTTCATGATCTTCATCGTAGTATTACTTTTTGAATCCCTGATTGCCATTCGCGCCGTCGATTTTTTAAGAATGCAAGCAACCTTATTCCCTCGCACGAGCATATCAATGCATTCTTTAGGTTGTACAACAATTCTGGATTTGCCAGCTAATGCTTGCAAAACGGAATCATTCTGTAGCTTTATTATATACAAAATGTTCGCTATCATCGTTGGAATGAGATTTGTCTTGTTTAATTCCTCCAACGTGTCTAAAGACTCATCAGACTTCTTTGTAAGTTTCACGTCAGTTAGCATTCCGAAGATATTGGAAGAGAATATGGAGAAGGCCAAGAGAATCGAGACGAATACAATCCTTTCCGATAATTGCGAAGGTTCACGAGGCACCGAGAATCCTAAAGTTTCTCGCAGGATATCGAACCAGGACCAAAGATCTTTATCAAATTTCAAGCAGACTGTGATCATCCAGATCATTAGTACCAGTAAAACCAAGTAAATCCATTTCGTACTGAGCGATACGACACTATCAATTTCGGCAGTTAGATTTGGTATCAAGACACAGAATTTAAATCGTCCAGTACTTTTACTCATCAATATTTGCTGATCGCAATTAGGGACCATTCCGCCCTGGTTTCTAATGAACTGAATTGAGTTATTTGCAAGTAAATAGGCGAGACCAGTTCGTTTGCTTTCCATATGGCAATTGAAGTTGCCATGCCTCTCGATTTGAGATTGGACTTCCGACAATCTAAAGTTCATCTTTTTCGAAAGGGCTTTCGTGACAAGAGCATCAGGTCCAGAAATTTCAACTAGATGTCCTGAGGAATTGCGTTTTAGATAGACATTCGGGGGATTGTGGAACGATCCCACCTTCATCTCGAATCCATTCACATCAAGGAGTTTATTCGGAAAGAGTTTGCTTTTCTTCGTGTACTTTTGTTTTGTATAGATTCCAGTAAATGGATTGAAATGATGTAGCCTCTTGATTAATCGATAATTCTGATGTAAACCATTTTCGGATTTTTCTACAACCTCAAGTATCGTGAAATCAAGGAAATAGTTGGACCACATGTAGTGGAGTAACTTTCCGTAACTGAGAATGGGTTTTCCTCTCTCTGGTAAGGCAATCATCAAACACTTGGGTCGAACTTTACTTCCAAATAACTGAACGAGAAATTGGAGTGTGTCAGCATTTTCTGAGTTTTGTAGATTGTTTTTTGTCAATTGAATCGCGATGAAGAACGTTTCGAAACTTTGGTATGATAATCCCTGGATTAGAGCCTCTCGGGTCGTAGGTATTTTAGAAGGACCTAAACTGATTACCTGATTTGGAATGTCATGTAGGATTTTTGATATGATGTTTGAAATTCGATTGTCCTGGATTTGCAAATCTTCACTAACTATTAACACTGTTTCAGAAACTCGCATCTTTCTTTTGATGTGGCTGGTGAGAGAGTTGAGCCATTTTTTATCGTTAGACACTCCGGTAACATTTAAAAAGAGTATAAAAAATATACTGGCTTTGCAAAATTTCAGGTAGTCTTTCATTTTATATCGTATATAATGAACTTGCGTAAGTTGAAAATCAGTGGATTTTCAAAAAATACTGATCAGCCTTTTTCTTCACTTAAAACCAGACTAACTTCCACAACGTTCCCTTAATAACTGAGCAAATACAAACAGAAGTCGCAATTTTTCAAAGAACATCGATGCATTAAAATATATATTTATACAGAAATGTGTGTAAATGTATTCATCGATTATTTAAAAACTTTCAGAACATAAAACTTACCCTACTTACCTGTTTCTACAATTCAATAGCTTTAGTCTTTCTAGAAAATAGATATTTTTAAATTCTTTACAATTCCAGGATAATCTTTAAAATCTCTCAGAATTTCATGAAATCCTTTAAAGGTTTCACGAAAAACTTTATAATCCTTTATAATTTTTAATATGTTACAAAATTCCTAAAAAGATTTTAACAGGATCAAAAAAGAATTTATCTAAATTTTATTTGAAAATAATTCAAAAGAACAAATGTCTCATGCCGTTAACATTAAAATTCTTTTTCTCTCAGAATATGTAACATTTTATTATTTCTCAAAGAAATGACGTTACAAAGAGATTGCAGTAACGATCCCATTCGAGTTAAACGCTATTTTCTTGAGAATAGGAAGCTACTTTGTACGAGTAACGACAGCGATCGTTGTTTCAGTTGGATGCTTCTGCAGCTTAACGAAACGACTTGTATAAATTTTACTGCAATGTCTACTCGGTAAAGTATAAAATCTATCACGGAAAGTCTTTTGGCTTCAAAACTTGTGTTTTTATAATATTTGAACAATTTCCATTTCAAAAGAGAATATAAGATGAAGTAAATTTAATTATTCTACCACATAAAGTACTCTCGGTACAAAAAATGCTTGAGAAGTTACTAGAATTACATATGAATGAATCCCCATGGATGTTAGTACTTTCCTGAAAAAAGGTGAGTTAACTAATTCCAGTATCAAGTCTCCAAGGGCCAAAGGTCTCTTGCACAGGTAGAGTTATCTGTAAATACCTGATGAGTGGAAAGAGGTCAGGTACTTTTTTTACAACACCCCATGGACGTTGAGCTCGGAATCCCACTCCATTTAACGTGAGAGGAAAAAATGACAGAAGAGCACGAATCAAGGGAAAACAAGAAAAAAGATAAAGAGCATAAAGCATGACGAAATATATGAATGCAAGTCTGGGATGTCAATGGGTGTATTTTTGTAGACTTTTTAGATTTTTCAACTGCAATTTAAAGAATATCTAGGGAGAAAAGTTCCTTTGTGTCGAGATGAATCGATTGACCTGACAAATTAGTAAATTTTATTGATTCTTGAAGATTGGAAGAACTAAATGATGGGAAGTTCAACTAGTAAAGGTTCAAATGGTACAAATCCTATTTTACTATTCCTTGCTACATTACCATCGGTCGGTAATACTCACAGTCGGTAATGCAGATTCCTGACAGGGAAATATTTATAAATATGATATTATAATTTTAATAATATAATACTATTATAATTATATAATATATAATAATATCCTTTAAGATAAAAATATATCCTTTAAAAGCATTTGAAATATTATTCCTCAAAATTTCTAAGAATTCAAGAAAAAGGATTTCAGAGTATTCAAATTCTGATATTAAGGGCATGTATTACTTACCCGATCCCTACCTTACCGACATTTTTTCTCTGTAACGCTACGGCTACATTTATTGAGATACTACATTGAAAATTTCTATATTTGAAGCTAAAGCCTTAAGGTACGTTTTTCTGGTCCTAAATATTGACATTTAAAAAAAAAATTTTTCAAAAAATTTTTTTTTCTTTTTACAAAAATTTAAGACCAGAGAAACATGCATTAGTATATTTTCTATAATTTTATAAATTGTCAATTTGATATCTTTATAAATGTAGACGTAGCGTTACAGAGAAAAAAATGTCGGTAAGGTAGGGATCGGGTAAGTAATACATGCTCTTAATACTCTTTTGAACACTTCAAAAATTAAAATGTAAATTCAGTAAATGAATTTTGAAACTATTTCAACAAATAAAGAGAACTAAACGGATATTTCGAATATTAAATTAAAAGTTCAAACGGAATGTTTTTCACAGCGAGTTAAATCGACAGCTTTATGCAATTTGATCATCATAGCCATACACAGTTCGAAAATTTAACTGAACTGCACTCCCACAGGAAGTTAACTTCGTAATCTGGGGAAAAAAGTTAGCGAGTTAAATTTTTGATATCCCAAAGCAGCTCGACAGGAAAATATTCGAAAATTTCGCCAATGCTATATTCCCACTAATCTAATTGTCGCTAATTTATTGTTATCGTTACGATAACGCATCCAATAATCGGATTTCGATTCCGCAGGGAAATTCTCGTGGAAAATTGTGTTCAGCGAGTGACGGCTGCATTTAGTGGAACCAATTTTATTTGATCGTTTCAACTTCTGGTCAAGATAACCCATTTATATTATTGAGAAAAACTGAATATATTTGTAATTGTCAATCAATTCTCCATATCAGTTATCGCAGTATTTATCATATCGCGAAAAAATGTAAAGAGGTAATTAAATAAAAATAGGTGAGAAATACATTTCAAAAGAAAAGTAAAATTTTTTATTGATTTAGAGAAAATAAAATGATAAAATAGAATACGGAGAAGAACTCACAGCCTTTCAGAAATATAATTAGTCTTTCGTAATTCCAATTAGACAGAGCAGAATTATGTACCATCCTGGTTTAATGAGCAGAAATCCAAGTTCATTTTCCAGGGGGTTTTATCAAGCACTCTCGCTTTTATCGAGATTTTACGTTTGCGCCATGCGATCTGCACGATTTATTGGGTTCTGATTCCCTTATTAAAATTCAAAGAACCACTTTTCATTTATAAAACCCCGACCCCTGACTTTCGAGTAGAATAATTCTGAAACTGATTAGTTTCATTGGTCGCGGCCCAATTCAAGTAAAAGAAAAACAAATTATTTGAAATTAGAAAAAAAAATGTTTAGTAGGCATGATAAATAATTATTAATTATAACATTATTCTACTTGCTTTATATTGCCAATAATAATAATAATAATTATTATTATTATTAAAGTTTTTAAAAAATTTAACCGAAAGGCTAAAATCTAGATTGAGGTGAAAACTATTATTTATTATGTGAAAGCTTTTTTGCTTACAGTACATGCAACATAGGTAAAATTGAAATGAAGAGAGTTTCATGCACACTCAATTGTTTGGCTTTAAACTCATGTGAATTACACTCTAAAAGAAGAATTGAAATTCGCACTAGGCAAATGCCTCTTCCTTTCTTGCCTCGCTAAAATGTAATCCTCTCTGGCATGTACATGTAAATAAAATCAGAGCTTTATTTAATCCCGAGATTATTAACGAATAAATCTTCGTAGGTAATTGCAGGATACACTGTTTTTATCAAGCAAACGTGAAAACAATATTGTATGGTAATTTCGGTATTAAAGCAATTACTAAATTAATTTATTCAATTAATTTAATTTAATTTTGTTATATTATTATATTTTATTGTATATTTTTTTTATTTTTCATTTATTTATTCAATTAGAGAATAAATTAATTCTTATCTGAATATATTGCATGATATGTTTTAACGTGACAAAAAAACTCATAAGTCAATATAAATAATATCGTGTCTAAAATAAACAATTTTAAATATTTAAACAGGCAAGAAAGTTTAATTTTGAAAGTTCAAAATGTAAGCGTTGGCCTTTCGAGTCTCGAGCATCTCTTGAAAATATACGGTTAGAGTTAGTCATAAAATCGAATATTGGAAAATTTATATGCTGGTCTTCAATTTCTATTATGATAGGAAGGAATGAGCAATTCATACTTTATGTTCTATTTCGTGGTAAATCACGCATTTGTTAATGTAAAAAATTTTACCTTCTTTAATGAAAATGAACAAAAAATATATTAAGGCAAGAAAGCAAAAAGTACTTTTTATTGCCTACGGAATAAAAATTAATTTCTCTTATCTAGGAAGTGAATAGTAATTTTTATTAGATACCTAGGGATTAAAAAAGTACTTTTTATTCCCCATGGAGTGAAAAGCAGAAATATAGGTCCGTCGTTCTGAAAAAAAAAATGAAAAACATCTAAAGAGTAAAAATGTACTTTTTATTCCCTAAGGAGGAAAGACAGTAGTTTTTTACTCGCTAGGGAATAAATAGTACTGTTTTACTCTCGAAGGAGTAAAAAGTAGAACTTTAAGTCCGTTGCATAATAACGAAAAAAATGTAAGGAATAAAAAGCACTTTTTATTCCCTTCAGAGTAAAAAAATACCTTTTTTGATTCAATTCAGCCGTTTATAATAATTTCGAATACGATATAACTTCATCATGATTGAATATATCCAAATTCCAAAAGAATTTATTGCTTCCCTCCTTCTATTGCGCAATACATACATATATGCAATATGCAGATTTGAAAATGGAAATTTTCGTCTCCCTCGGGATTTGTACCTCCAATTGGCATACGAATCAGAAGGTTCGGAGCACATCAATTTACAAAATTTTGTAAAATTCGACCAAGTACAATTTAAAGAAAAAGAAATGCAGATTTTAGAAAGAATAATTAAGTGAATTCACTTTCACCCACTCAATTCATAATGCTATCTTTTTTTATTCGCTTTGTTGTACTTCTTCGACTATGAAATTAGCAGACTGTAAAAATTATCGAGGTATTATATTCCAATTACGTGAGACTCGTTAGGGAATTCTTTTGTCTGCAGAAGAAAAGAAAAGTTCCAGTGTATTAATTGTTCGAAAGATTAAAAAGAAAAATCTTCAAAGTTAATATTATTCTGACAAAAATACTTTTTTACGTTTTATTTAAAAGAATTGAGATTCATGTTGCAATAGACGAAAGTAAAAAGCGTTCAAAGTCAAATGAAATAATATAAAATTTTTTGAACTGAAGAGTAAGATTTTGAAGTTAATGTGTCTTAAGTTTGCAAACAGTGGATTTTTATAGAGTAAATCAACCTTCCAGTGTTTCCTTAGTGACTGTAAGAATAGAAGCCGCGATAACAATTTTTCAAAGTGCAGCTATGCATTACTTATACAGGAATGAATGAATTTCAATAATAAAATCGAAGTAAATTATTTAAGTATCGATTTTTAAAAACTTTCAGAACATGAAACCTAACATACCTGTTTATTCAATTCAATATCGCAACTCTTTCTAGAAAATAGAAATATTGATTCGATCACCTTCTAAAGAAAAATGGGCAACGAATTGGATTTCAAAGTGGCTACAAGATTCAATTTTTCCATTTCCCTGACATTTCCCTGATGACTTTTTCTTTCTCTGAAAGAAAATGATTAAAAATTCGAATTTTTCAATAATACTTTTGTCGACATTTTTTAAAAATTTCGCGTAATGTCACTTTAAATCTTTTGGTACCCCATAAAACCTTGGAAATTTTCTCAAATCGGTTACATAAACTGTAATTTATTATTATATCAGCGGAAATTTATTACCGATTAAATTGGGGTCATTCTAGGACTCAGGTCACAAAAAGGTGGAAAATTCAATTTTTCCATGAAGGAAATTAAATCATTAATTGACCATAAATTTTACACGCATCTATCTGCACTTAACTGAAGCATACTACACTTTGGTTCCGCTAACGTAACATATAGACTTATAATTAATTTGAAAATCCTAAGTGGGATACAGAGACAGGATCAAAGGGACCATAGAGAGTCTATAAAGTGAATCCCTTCCTATTATCGCAATCCCTTTACGTTCTTGAAATCCTCTAGTAACAAAGTTCAGCTAGATTAACCCGGGAAGATAAAAATGAATAGCTGTCCATCCATCATTTTTATTCGCAATGTCATAACAAGAACCAAATCAGGCATAGATGAAAAATTATTCGAATCAACATCAGAAATGTGGAAATCTCTCATTTATGACTAAAGTTTAACCCACACTCCTCATTTCTGTTGCAATGAATTATAAACCTGAAATCGACCTGAACTTAATCTTTTTCCCTATTATTATTTTTCTGGATTTTTTATCGGATTTTTTGCAGTTTGACCTTCAAATGACCTTGAATCTGATATGATGAAGGTCAACGGATCCCTGATTCGAATTCAGCGACACCAAAAACCTATATATGTATTTTTCCTGATTTTTTTTAATTGGAGGTTTTCCTCAAAAGCACTGGCACAGAAGCGATGAAGTTTTAATTTTTTAAGGGGTGCTCAGGCTGAATGGGAAGTGAGGGTTGTGCGTTTAGGGTGGAATTGATTTCTTATTATTAGTAGATCCTGTATGAATTTTTTGGACGAAAAACCTGCATCAAAAACACTTTATTGCCCATCACGTCAAGCATTTGAACAAGTAAACGATGTGATGAACTATTGGAAACTTGTCAGCTAGGTCATATAAGATTATTGCATAAAATCTGCATACTTGAATCAGACAGCCGGGACGAAAACGGTGTCAGGTTGAGTGACGAGAGTGGTTTATCGTGATCGATTCCAACAAAATGGTTTACCGTCAAACCGACGGTATCGCATATTTTGGCCTGACGGTGCTTCTCTAAAAATATTTACTGCTGCAAAATACTTCACAATCACAGCTCGCTCTTATCGGTTTACGGTAATGAGTGATTTTCAATAGAGTTGTAAAGAGGGAATTTTACCATAGTAAAGGTAAAATAAATACAACTGCAATATTACAAGACAAATGTTTACACTTCTCTTATTTTGGGTAATATTAATTTTCTAAATTGTAACCTGCAGCGAAGACTGATATGCTTGATATGCTTTGTGGCAAATCAACACAATCGGAAATTCAATAGTGTTGGCTTAGCTGGCTTGGAACAAATACAAGCTCAACAATTGATCCAAAGTTGAATAGAGTTCCTCTTTAAAGACAAAGCTCATCAGAAATGCCCAAACTGATTTGGCTGAATATCGATCTGGTTCTGATTTTCTTACATCAAAAGCACTGTCGAAACTTAAGTACAACAACGTGATGGAAAGGAAACTTTCGGGATTCTAATTTTATGAAGTAGCGATTGATATTTTGGGAATGTCTTCAACAACGGCAGATACATGACGCAGCTTTAGAACCAATGGTAAAGTGTTTTCGATTAAAAGGATAGGGTTAACTGCTGAACGAGCAGATGAATTGACATTTATTGCTTACAATTTGAAACTTCTGGAAAAAAGCAAGTCACGAAGCAAATCAATGCGAGTCAATTTCACGCTTGAACCTTAGACAGAATAAGTTAAAGCCGATGTTGTGGAATCACCTGATAGATTAGAGGAATGGTTATGATTCGGATGATTTCAGCGACGACTAAATTTTTCACAAATATTAATTATTAAAAAATGCTGAAATATTTTTAAATACACTACTAAACACTTTTAGATGCTACAATAATTGTAACAAATAAGTGAAGTACTTTAGTAATCCTCCAATAGATCTCATGTTTCTCAATTGGCTTAAAAGTTAAATACATTCTTGGTTGAAAGCAGTATGAGCTCGAAGTAGCTGATCCCTCAATGTTAAAAGAAAACACGTTTTTCCCATTTGGCAATTTTTATCACCACGTCCAGGCGAAAAGCCCGCATAAAGGGATAGAGGATGAAAAAGAAAGTTTTGGAAACAACGAGTTCAAATAAGCAGTAATTGTATAGCATCGTTTGGTCGTAAAATTGTTTTGTCTCTGCTAATCATGTAACAGAGTTTTCTACTTTGTGATACGTTATTTGGAAAATTTCTTATCATTCTTTTGTTTCTTTCTCATTCTTTCTCCACGTTTCATTTCGGTTTCATTTTTCATTTCCTTTTTCATTTAGACTTACCAATATCATGATAATTTTACTATTATTTAAGTATTATTCAACTTCAGAACCGGTACCAAAAATGTTTTCATTTCTTTTTAATGGTGCGAATTATTTTTAACTTATTTTATTATTTTTTATTCTTTTCTAACCGATTAAGACATTAAACATTTTATTTCTTACTGTTTGTGGAAGATTGCACACTTTTTTAAAATTCATTTCTGTTTTGCTGAATTTTTAGCGCAAAGCAAAAAAATTTCCTATCGTGAACCTGAAGATTGCGCTCATAAATTGTGCCCGAGAATCCAGGTGATAAAATTGAAGATAACGATTGTAACTCGAAGACAACTCAGACTTTTTTTTCAACAGAATTTTATTCCTCCGCCACTCATCTGTCCGGGTTGGAACTTTATCTCTCTCTTCATCGAGGAGACATTTCCGTCGGAGGAGCATTATTCACCAAGTGAGTCGACAGAGCAATGCACGTGGGAGAATAAAATGAAAGAAAGTCAAAAATAAAATTCGATTGAATAAATTGTAACCCGTGTCACCGACGACTTTTCCATTTCCTCTGCTACCGGAAATGGAAAAGCCACTGGTACAGTGTTGTTGACAACGGACCGCTTTAGTGGAGTGAGGGTTTGTTATTAATAGCATTGGATGAATTTGTTTTTGTTCCTGATTACATCGTATCAGTAATTCCCACCAATTGCTCTCAATGCGAAAAACCAAGCACTATTTCCATTATATTTGATTGAACAATTCCTATTTTTACAAATAACGTTTGTCCGTAAATAATTGAAATTCATTTTTCTTGAATGTATATTGAATGTCATTGTGGTGACGCAAAAACAAATTATATGCAAAAAAATTCCGAATTTTGTATTTACGGAAAAACCACCCCTACTGATAAAAGACTTTTTGAAAATCACAAAGTCGACAAAAGTACCAAGAAGTCACCTACTTTTTTCAGATTTTACGACGTGAAAAATTTCCTTTAATAATCCGCCAACTAATAGAACAGGTAAGAATTTTCGGACCCACCCCTAAAAACCACCCCCTATGAAAAACTTCAAAAAGCCTACAACTTTTTTCCGATTTTATGACGTGGAAAATTATCTACAATATTCTCCTACATAATAGTGTGGGTGAGAGTAATTAGACCCACCCCTAAAACCCACCCCATACGTAAAACAGTACAAGGCCCACAACTTTTTTCAAATTTTAAGACGTAGAAAATTCTCTCTAAAAATTCCCCAACTAATAAAGGAGATGTGAATACTCGGACCCACCCTTAAAACTCACCCCTTATGGCAAACACTAGAAGGCCCAAAACTTTCTTCAAATTTTATGACGTGAGAAATTCTTTTTAATAATCCCACATATAATAGCCTGGATGAAAATCCTCTAACCTACCCCTAAAAACCACCCCCTATGGAAAATACCAAAAAGCCCGCAACTTTTTTCCGATTTTCAGACGTGGCAAATTCTTTTGAATAATTCCCTACGTAATAGTTGTGAGAATACTTGGAGCCATCCCTAAAACCCACCCTCTATATAAAACGCCCTAAAAAATGACAAAATCGACTCACCAAAAAAATCCACCGATTTTTTCCGATTTTGTGACGCGGGAAATTTTTTATAATGATCCCCCAAATAATAAAGGGGGTGGGAATACTTGGGCCCATCTCTAAATTCCAATTAATTAATTAATTTCGACATGAGAAGAATAACTGATCTATCATGCTTCCTGGATTGTATTTCATTTGTTCCTCAATACAGCGAATGTTATACAATGGAGTCTCGTATTCAATAACCCCTGAAGTTATTGAATATCCTATTGACAAAAAATCCATATCATGTTGACAGTATGTTTCATTTGTAGAAACTCCATCGCAAAAGGACGTCGAATCGTGTGTTCGAGAACTTTTGTCATTTGGAACACTATTCTGAATGTGAAAATGAACCAAAGAGACTTGTTTGCTCAGAGTTTCGTATTTTCCGTACCGAGGAATAATAATGAAGACGGCGTTTCGATCTGCTTGTCAAGATCCTGCACGTTTCACTGATGCAATATAAAACAGACGAAAGGCAGAGAATATCTCTGCAAACTGTATAGCAGCAGTCTCCTGCATTTCGGCTACTTTAGCTCGCTTTTGACTTTTGGTCGATATCTTTCGCAGAAACTTCCGAGCCTTGATTTAACTTCAAATTCAGAAGATAACTTCCACAACTTTGCCTAAGTCAACTTTGCACCTTCGTTTTGCATCGAATTGGAAAAGATATTAAATATGAAAAATAAATTTTCAATTAAAATAACGATTTTCTTTTTAGTTAATAACATTTTTGGGTGGAGAATTTAAACTTATTGTAAACGAGAAGGTTCCGATTTTCCTACAATTTTCACTAATGATCTATACGAACACTACCCGGCATCACTATTAATTTGTAATCCAAACTCCGACTACGTTCCCTAACTACTAATTTCAATTCTAATTCTTCCACTTCGGTTCTATTTCCATTTTATTCTGTAATTCAAAGTTTATTCCATGTTATAATTGGGATTGATTCAATTTATATTTGTTACACTCTGAAATAAGTTCTTCTCGTCATTTGAGTTATTAAACTTATTCATAATGAGATCTCAACTTTATTGTACTATCACTCGTAATCTGCGACTCAAGAAAAGGATCTCCAGATTATTAAATGACGATATTAATTCACTGAAATTGAATTACAATTAGAACTCGACTTCCCTGTCCTCCGGTTACTGGAAAGAAAGTACTTAATTACTTTGTGTTTGTTACAAAACACTTCTACCATATTTTAAGTCCGAAGGAGACCGAGCAGCCACTTTTTTACCTTTCCGAGTCCTTGCAACTTTCATTCCAAACTATTTCTCTAACAAGTTTTTTTTATTAACAAATAATACAATTAATTATTCCGTTACGATTTAATTAAAGTGAGAAATGTTCCCATACTGCTTCAGTGTTTTATTCAGAAGAAAGATTGGAAAATGGAGAACAATCCAAGATACAATACAATATTTCGCTCTTTCAGCGAAATATTCCTAGAACTTTAATTAAGCTTCCTACGTGAACTGTTGCTAGGGGAAGATGAAAAATTTTTTAAATATTTTAAAAAGTGTAATATGTTAAATATTTTGCATGTTCTTTGACTTCAAACTTAAAGGCTCCTAATCCTTTTTTTTTAACCCTTTTCTTTATGATCTCGGTACGAACTCGATTCATTTTTTTAAAGGTTTCACTTCCTTTTTCAAGAGCTTTTTTCTAGGCTGATATCCCTCTCCGATCCTTTGGTATCTTTTCTGCATCCTTAATTTTTCAACCTACCCTATTACACTACTCTTTCTTTTTTCCCTCCTTTCATTCCATTTTTTATTCTCGCAAGTTCCCCTTCAATTTTTCCCGCTTCGTTTTCCTATTAATATCTCTTTTCAAATCTTTGAAATCTCTCGAAATCATTTGCTATCTCTACAAAATTTACTAAAATCCTAAAAATCCGACATCCAAAAAATGTTATAATCTCAAAAAATTCATGAAAAAAATCTTTTGATATTTTAAAATTATTCTAGATCCATTCAAAATCCTTTTGAAAGTCCCCAAAAATTCCTAAAACGATTTTGGTATCTTTTAAAACTCAAAGAAATACTTAAAACATTTTTTAAATATTTTCGTGTACCTCAAATCTCTCAAATCTTTAGAATCCCTTGAAATCTCCTGAAATGATGCGAAATCATTTGATATTTCTTAAATTTCCGTGAAATTTATGAAAATCTTTATTTCTTCTTTACAGTTTCACGAAATCCTTAAAAATTTATAAAAATCTCTTGACAGTCAGAAAATTCCACGACATCCTTTAAAATTCCCAAAAATGAATTGTTAGCGAAAAAACAAAAGAATAAATTTAAGAAAGAAAGAAGAAGAAAATAGATGAATTTAAGAAAATCCCCAGTAATTCTTTCTTCATTTGAATTCTTATAAATTCTGTAAAATTTCTTGAAAATCCTTCAAACTTTCTTTACAATCATTCTAAATGTTTCGAAACTTCTCTAAATTCAGTAAAATCTATTGAAATTTCTTCAAATTCATTCAAATCCTGATTAAAAATTTCAGTTACTTTCCCAAATACTTTTTTCATATTTTATTTACTTTTCCGTATAAAGTTCATTTCTTTGCACTATCGTTACCAACAAATTCTAACGCGTTACTGTTATCGTTACTTTAAAAAAAAAGTATTATAACTTTTATCATTACTTTATTTAAAAAAAAAACTAACTTTTATCGTTAAAAAAAAAAAAAAGATTAAATTTTGTATTAAAATTGAGGACATTTGCTAATAATGTAACTCATAATTAGAAGAGATCTTCTACAAAATCCGATTACATTTTCCCCCTAGGTGGGTCATCTTTGGTGAAATGACCCTATTAGGAAGGGTCGCTGCCAGCTCAGCTGGTCGACATACCAATATCAGGTTTTGTCTTTACTTTACACTATGGGAATAAAAGCATGGTGTCCGGGTATTGTAGACACTTAATTCAGACAGACGCGAGGCAAAGTGGCAATGTGGAAGCATCGGGGGTTTGTAATGCCACGCCAATGTTCCGTTCCGCTCTCTTGGTACAGAGCAGAAGAGCGTCCGTGGCTCGTGTGGGTCATGGGGTGGGGTGGGGGTGCAAGGGAGTGAGTGGGTCGATACGCGCCCCCTCGGCGTCATTGCGTTGGCAGAATGCTAGCTCACCTCTCCACCTTGCCTCCCACATGGCGGCGTCACGCCATCCTGCAGCAATTCTTCCTCTCCTTAAAACCCATCCAAATTCGATTTTTGAGTTTTGATACTTTCTTAACCTTTAAAGTACACACATGTCTCATTTGCAACCCAGTGAATAAAAAAAAGTATAATTTTTCAAGTAGTAAATGTTATATAGTTAAAAATTTAAATTAAGTTTAAAAAAAAATAAGAAAGATAGAAAAAAACAACTAAACTCAAACTAGTCGTAGCTCTTCATCAAGAGTCAACAACACCTAATTCGGAAGTTCCTTTTTTCACACTCGCTGCCATGTTTTCCCTCCTGCCAACTTTTTAAATATTTCTTTATTACCCAGAGCGTTTCGCTCCGAGTTAATTAATTTCGAAGGGAGAATACATTTTAACGAGTTGTACGAGATACCTTGTTAGGAAAGGATATTTTATACTCTTTATGAATATAATTTATGAATTGAAAGAAATGTGAGAAATTCATGGCAGTTTTACTCCACTAGGCGAATATTTTTTTCGCTTTTAATGAATATACTCTTCCGCGCAGAATTGCACGGAAAATTCTTTTAAAATGTGTAACGCCTTTTTTTAATTTCATAACATTTAGTCTTCACAGTCTTTAACCAGTTTTCTCCTGTTTTTTCACTCTTTCTTTTTAGAATTAATCCTTTTTCCGTTTTCAAAGAAATTAATCTTATGTTTTTTTTATTTTTTACTTGAAAATTCAATTAATATATTTTTTTATTGAAAAGCAAGGACGACTGAAAATTCCCGAATAAATAATTAGCGAAAAATAAAATTCCGGACACAAAGAAATAAAAAGTCTACTATATTGTTAAAAAGTGTGCGAAAAAGTAATTAGAGCCTTAAAAATGTGCTGAAACCTTTTAATAGCATTTTAGTAATTTTTTTTAAGAAAACAATTTCCGACTAGTTCAGTACATCTAAAAGTTTTAAAAATTAGACAATTTTCAATTAAACGTTCCTAGAATACAAAAATTGTTGAAACTAAGACGCAATTGTTACCGTCAATTAATTTTTCCTCACAATTACTTCAGTGGTTTAATAGAAAAAGGTGTGTGGTAGACAATCATATTTCATTTTCCGTGAGTTAAGAGTAGACGTTTTTCCAGTCAGAATCAAATTTCTCCTGCACTTCCTGGCGGTTTCTAAGTTGGAAAAGGTTTTTAAGTACGCCGCATACAACGGAAGTGTCGGGGAAATCGAAATAAAACCGAGTTCACGTTCTGAGAATCTCAAAACTAAAATTATTACCAAATGCTCTTCTACTTTATCCGCAGTTTTACAAATTGAGTAAATCTTTATAGAACAATATTTTATACCACTGCATTATCAGCACCAATAATATTTCACTAATATTAATTAGAGATAAAAATAAGTTGTAGTTGTAAAAATCTAATCATTTTAGTTTACTTTGTACAGGAAAATTTCTATATCTAAATTTTTAGTAAAAATTGTTCAGCAAGTCAAAATAGTACTTTTCGTACTTGCGAATTTCTTCAATGTGTACGAAAAAGTAACTAAATGGTTAGAAAGTGTGCGAAAAATTAACTAGAATGCTAAATATGCCAAAAAGTAACTTTATTGTTAAGTGTTAGAAAAAGTAACTAGAGTGTTTAAAATATTCGAAAAAGTAACTGGACTGTTAAGAAATGTGCTAAAAGTAGTAACTAGGTATATTGTAAAAATGTGCGAAAAAGTATCTAGGATATTTAAATTATGCTAAAATCATGTAGAACGTGGAAAAGTAACTAGAGCATTAAAATTATGAGAAAAAGCAACTAGAATATCAAAAGCGTGTGGAAAAGTAACTAGGGGATCAAAAATTATGCTAAAATAGTAACTAGATTGTCAAATCATGCGGTAAAATAACTAGAGTGTGCAAAAAAATTACTAAGATCCTAGAAAGTGTTATAAAGTAACTATAGAGCATTAAATTTATGTGAAAAAGCAATTACAATATTAAAAGTATGTAAAAAAATAACTAGAGTAACTAAAAATCGTAATAAGACTAAAAAAAATGCTAAAAGTAACTAGAGTCCAAAAAGCATACTAATAGTAAATAAATTGTCAAAATATGCGAAAAAGCAAGTAATCTATTTACGCATGCGCAGTATTTTTTTCAAGTGCTATTTTAGCCTCTTTATAGTAAAATACGCTCTTTCGGATTCGACAAAACATTTTATACTTATATTGATATAAGCTGTCAGTACCTCACTCGATACAATGGAGACAATAATCTTCTTAAAGTATAAAACCAGTGCGATTTATTTCCTCAATAGCAGGATTTTACTCAGAGGTATGAACGACTTCGAAAAGTGGGAATTTTTTTGCTCTCTTTAGAGGAATTATTGCTCTAGAGTTACACCACAGTCGAGTGCTTTTAAGCTCTGCTTATAGTGAATTGAGCTTCATTCCTTTTAGGTTCATTTTGAGATAAAGAGAGAAAAAAATTGTCGGTTTAAGCGTTTAATGCCATGTATTAATTATCGGATTCCTACCCTTATTCTGGTCCTAAATATTTATATTTATAAGAAAACAATTATTTTGAATTTTTTTTATTTTAATAAAAATTTCAGATTATGTAAACGTAGCTTGAATTTTTTTTCGATATCTCAATAAGTGTAGAAATGGTTTTGTAAAGAAAAAAAATTTCGGTCTTTGTAAAATAATGAAAACTGGGTTGACGATACCAGAAGAAACGGAATTAGCATTCGCATGTATAATCTTGTGTACGACGGCACCCATCCGAGTGATACCGAATCAAGCGTTTCTTAACTCCGGTGATCGGATGAGAAGCCTTAAGGCCATGTCAGACTTACCCGATCCCTACTTTACCGACATTTTTTTGTCTGCAACGTTACGTCTACATTTATTGAGATATCAAATTGAAAATTTCTAAAATTGATGCTAAAGCATTAAGGTACGTTTATTTTGTCTTAAATTTTTGTAAAAATAAAAAAAATTTTTTTGAAAAATTTTTTTTTTTATAAATGTCAATATTTAGGACCAGATAAACGTACCTTAATGCTTTAGCGTCGATTTTAGAAATTTTCAATTTGATATCTCAATAAATGTAGACGTAACGTTGCAGACAAAAAAATATCGGTAAGGTAGGGATCGGGTAAGTCTGACATGCCCTTAAACCATTCCATACAACTCATCACGGCAAGGTAGAGATCGGATAACTGATACATGGCCTTAAAGCTCACTGGCGGGAGTTATTTAGCAATATTTCTCGACTAAATTCCAACGCCTATTTCAGCTGTCAACCCTTTTAAGCATCCAGGGTCGCGACGAGTCCTTAAGAGGAATTTCTCCCCTTCTTGAAGCATTATTTGCGTGACAGGTTTGTTTCTCAAGATTATGACTCACACAAAACAGAGTCAAGAGCCATAAGTCTTCGTCAAACATATGACACCGAGTTCCCCTCTACTCTGAGAATCCCTTGAATATTAAGTATTTTACCTTTTTCCACTTTTGAAAATTAATGTATATTAATTAAATTTAAGGTCATGTATAAGTTATCCGATCCCTACCTTACCGGAATTCTTTTTCCTAAAATTGAAATAAAGAAGAATTCAAGAAAATCCAAGATATTTTAGAAGATCTTAATGGATTTTTTTAACAACTTAAAATATTTTGTAAATATATTGGAAAAATTAAAAAAATGTTAAGTGTACTCAAAGTATTTCAATGTATTTTAATACTTTTCAGCAAATTTTAGGGGATTTAAGAAAATTTTATGAGATTCCTGATTAAATTCAGTGACCCATTTGTCACTGGTTAAAATGAAAAATTCTTATTTTTCATTTTTAATAAATTAGCCAAACTTACCAATGATGAAATCTCTTATTCATAAATTATTTAGTACATTGCCATGCGAACTTACCTAAAACAGAAAAAAACGAATGAATTAGATAATTTCAGTTTTGAACAATTCTAAACGTGAAACGATCAATATTATAATTTTTAATATAAAGTGGTTAAAATTGACCAATCTTTTGTTCTCGATCGTAATATAAACATATCAGTTAATCAATTAAAAATCCGTAAGTGTCTTTAACCATCCTTAACCACTCTATCTTAACCAGTCTTAAAATTTATAACCGTCCTTCACACACGTAATTTTCTTTAATCAACTAAACAATCCAAAACATCTTTAACCATCCTTAATCATCGTAACCTTTCTTATTCACCTTAACCATCTTTAAGTATTTTTAAATCCCTTAACTTCTTTGAAATTATTTTAAATCTTTCGAAATACGCTATAACCAATTAAAATCCCTCAAAATATTTTAAATTTTCTAAAAATCCCTCAGAATCACTTAAACGATAATTTCGTGGAGAAAATTTAGTAGAACCCCTAGCTTTGGTACTAAACTTGAATTTTTATTGTAAAATTACAACAGAAATTCTTAACAGTGCGAAACTAAGTAATACGAAGCTCTCATAAGAGGTGATTTGTCCAGAATTGAGCCATTATAAATCTGAAGCCCTAAGTATTTCACCCTAATGTGTGATACATTAGTCACTCGAATTTATCGGCAGTTTGACTGCACCTGGAAGTCAGAAAAGCCCCAGTTCAGTTCCACCTCTCCCTTTATTAGTCGTTTTGTTCTCAATATAAAAAAATTGAATTAGTTTTAAAAATATTAATTGCTCATAAAAAAAATTCTACTCTTACTCTCCTAAATGAATTATTTTCATGACAATCTAATTGATATTTTTTTTTAAATTCAATGTTTCTAACAGAAATTTCAACGTAAAAAAAAATGCTAATGAAACATTTCATTTTCATTGTTCATAACTTTTGCAAAAAAAAATTGTGACTATTTTTAGCACATTATATCTGTAATTATACGACAGTAAAATAAAGATCTTTACCGAGTTTTATAATGTATCTACCAATAGTTTTACTAACGTATCCTTTAGACACAAAAGTGCCCTGCCTTTAGAGAATCATCCATATAAGAAACTCGAGGGCTGCCATAGTCGTCGAATTTCCAAATCCTCTTCAGAGCCACAACCGTAAAACAGCCCCCAAGTAATCTGGAGAACTTCACAGAAGGGATCGAACCTGATCCGATTGCCACAGGGGTAAAACTCTGTTTCACAGTTAGATTGCTTGCTTACCAACCCGTTCGACTTTTAAACAGATCCACCCCTTTTCTGCCTCCATTCTTAGCGAATTCTTTCTCGACAGGATCGTTTTTCTTCATTTCTTCCACAAGCGAATCGGGAAATCGCCAAAATTAAGGGAATTAGAGAAAGGCGGTGCTCTGAAGCAAGAAGTCATTACGGATTTCAATTAATTGTTGTACGTTTTGCATACATATGTACATTGATTAGTTAGGAGCAATTAGTGCGTCTAATTCTGCATGAGAAACTATATCGATCGCCTCGAACATCCAATTATGTTGCACTTTGTCATACTATTGAAACTAGCACTGACTGATATTGTGTATGTAACAATGAAGTTGATCCGGATCTGTCAAAGCGAAATTCATCAGAGTTCCGATATACGACAGCATATAATAGTCGCTCATATAATGATCGTCTGAATATTATTAATGATATCTAGATTTGGATGTGTTATTAAAGAAAGCGGCTGTACTTCCGACCCAAGTGGAAATTACATGGTAGAGCCGATTTTGGATAGCCATAGCTGGCGTAGTACTAACTTTACCATTGGGTCAGTACTCTATCAAATGCAAATTCCAATATCGGCAGTCCAGAATCGACCTAGTACTGGCTTTGTACAGTAATAAAAAAAATCACCTAGCGGACTCATGCCAACTTCAAGGCCAGTATTAGTACGAAACTGGCAAGGATCTAAATATTTTCCAAAATTACAATTCTCAAAATTATAAAATTTCAAAAATAATAAAGATTATGAAATTCAAAATTTCATAAACATATAAAACTATCAAAAAAAGATAAAAATCCCAAAATTTAAAATCCCAGAAATAATAACATTTTTTTTATTATCGATATTATATATTACAGAAAAACACCAAATATATTTTTTCGGGTGTTTTGCAATTTTTTAAATTTTGTCATTTTATATACTTTAAATTTCGAAGACTTCATAAATTTGTGAATCAAATATTTCTATAGATTTATAAGTTTGAGAATTCTGAATTTTTGGAAATTTAATCAAGTTTATAATTGAATGAAAATTTCATAATGAATCATTCATTGATTATAAAAGAAGAAACATTTAACCAGTAAATTGTTCAAATCTTTAAAGTCAAAAATTTTCGATGGAATGAGTCACAAACACTTATCACACGGCCCTGCAGATGCAGCTTATATTTAAGATTTTTTTTTCATATGTCATGGTAAGTTAGCCGCGATGGTTAAGGCGTTAAGAACTAGGAATTTTGCGGAGCTTTATAGATTCGAATCCCGCGGCGAATAAAATTTTAATAAAATGCGATTTTAAAAATAGTGTAGTGATTGTTTGAATAATATTGAATAAATGTTGTTCTTAAATATGTTAGTAAATATAGATTATTATAATTATATAATAATGATGCAAAAGTTTTTTATTTTCGCATCGAATCTTAGGGCACCATTGGCGCAGTACTGTACCGGTTGTTAATTGCCATGGGGCCAGTACTGCACCAGTACTTAAATCCAGTACCGAACTAAACCTGGCTATAAGTACTAGGCAGCGTGAGCGTTATCATCCCAACACTCAGCCAGATCTGCGCCAGTATTGGGCTTCCAGTACCATGCCAATGTTGCCTAACTATGGCCAGTACTAGCACGTTACTACGCCAATTGTAAATTTCCACTTGGGATTTTTATTTTTTTTAACAATTAAAATAGTTTATTGATAAAATTGTTAAAATTGTTGCTTCTCCTAGAGGTTTCAGAAAATTTTAGTCATTTACACTTCATTAGGTTGCAAAAATCAAATTTCTATCTCTAAAAATAGCCAAACAATGCATTTGTTAATTAAATTTGTTTAAACAATTGTACATTTTTATTGATTGACTAAATCAGATAAGTGAGTGACATTTCTCTATAATTTTTGTCGGATTCAGTGGAAAAAACTTTATTTACGTCATCCTAAATACCTGATATGATCAATTCTTCATAAAATTTGTTTATAAAATAACAAATTATTTATCGTCCTTTAATGACTTTAGTTAAAAATTGGTTTCTGTCTATAAATGATTCATATTTAGTGCGAATCAATTCACGAATCACTGTCAATCTCAATAAATCGATTTTCACTCACTTATTTGTTTATAACAAGTTCAATAAATTTTTAAACAATAGCTAATCTACTGAAAAACTTTCCTGGATAGTTGCTTCATTGATTCTAGGTATTTGGGATTGAATCTAAGTATTTCTTGAATTGCGGTGTTCAAAAAACAAAGTTTTTTTTTTCATTTTTGTTATTAAATAAAAAGATAACAAATTTATTTTTTCAAAATATGGATTGACAGTTTTATGTAAAACTTTATAAGCTTTAATTTAAAAAAGAAGAAGATTCAAATCCGTTCAGAAATAGAAACTTGTCCGCGAACATTTTTTTTGGCCCACTGTGTGACAGTTTGATAATAATATTAATTTTTCAATTAACTATTATTACTAGGGGATCTCAACAAATTTGACTAGAGATGCATAACGATACGAGACACTCAATTGTCTTGCTCATTTCAAACTTTTGAGAAGCGTTCTCAGAAATTGAGAATTTCATTCTGTCTTTTGTTTTTATCGTCTCATCTCATCTCATTTCTCGAACGAGTTATCGGTGTAAAAAGTTACTGAAAATTGAGAAATAAGGTTAGCATACTATGCATGAAAGTTTGCTTTATGTTAACATATGAAGTTAGTCGAAATCCATAACCTTTTTAGAATAGGTTTATTGCTATAGTGATGACACTTTTAATTTCAAATGTCAGTTTTCACATTCAAAAAACAGTTGATATATGTACCATATACGATATATTCGAGCTTCCGAGAAACTCACTGATATGAGACGAGATGAGATGAGATTTAAAAAAAAAAAGACGAGAGCTGTTTTTGTTATTGCTCATTTCTCAATTTTCTCGCTCAAATGCATCACTAGAAGTTGCAATAAGACAAATAATAATCAACTATTAACTAAAAAAAAATATTATATAACCAGAATATAGCACAATATATTAATATAACTCAAAACGTATATCATTAACTATTCACTTTTTTGCAATAGAACTCTCTTGTAAATTATATGAATTATATAATATCAATTTTATAAATACCCCCATTATTTGATGAATCATCTGGTAATTCCGGAAAAACAGGTAATGATGGCGATGGGAGAAATTGATCATCTCTTAATTTCAGTATTATTATAACAATTATTGTCACAAGCATCAACGTTGCCGTACAAAAAACTGCAGCCCACCTCCATCTTATTAACCATTGCTTTACTGAAACAATAAACATTTTTTACATTATTTAAAAAATAGAGTAAAAATATACTGATATCGAATGAACGTAAATTTAAAATTAAAATAAAATGTTCGTCGATAAACTCTACTAAATTGTGATTTGAAATAATGATCATGTTCCGTTCGTTTTTTTAATAACGTGGAATATTACGATTAAATGATGTTATGTTTTTCATTCTACTATTCTTTTTAAAATCACTAGCAATCTTGCCATTTCCCTTTTCCATTCCCTTTGCCATTGCCCTTTGCCATTCCCTTTGTCATTTCCCTTTCCTTTTACCCTTTATAATAATTTTCTTTTTCAATGATTTCTATTTAGAGTGTATATTATATGTATACCCATACATGGTATACCATAAAAATATGGGTTTTTTTTTTTTAAATGAAAGTCATTATATTTGATTTTCTCGGAAATTATTACTCACAGAGAACAATGTTTAAAACAAAAAATGTGTATTTAAATGAGATTGACAACTTTTCTTTAAAACAATTTAAAAAATTTTTGATATTTGCAAAAATAATCGCAAAAACCATGGTTTATATGGTTTGTTCATGGTTTTCAGCATGAAAATCAACTAGTCGATAATTTTCACTATCATTTTCGTAATAAAATTAGCACGTCAAAATACATAAATATACTGAGTTTAAACAAAATCAGAGGTTAATACTAATCGGAACTTTATCCAAACGCCTTTATTATTATCCTTCAAAATTTTTTGAAATTCCTTTAAATTCGCATATTCACTTGATATTCCTTAAAATTACTCAGTCCCTTTAAATCTGATTAAATATCATAAAATTCCTCATAAAAATCTTCTGAAATTTCGTAAAATCCCGCCAAAGTCCTCAAAATAAGTTATTATTCCATAAAATATCTTTCAAGAATTTAAATTTCCATGAAATCCCGTTAAGTTTCTTGAATCCCTTACAAGTGTTTAAAATTAATCAACACCCCATATAATATCTTAAACTAACATCTTTGATGTTCCATAAAATTCCTTAAGGGCGTTGGACCCAAGTGTTAAGCTCAAAATTCTATTCTCCATTTTACTCAACGAAAATTATAGATAAATATTTTTTCGCTCTGTAGCGCTAATCTTTTTTAAATATAAAACTGCATACAGAGCGAAAAAATATGTAATTTCGACAATTTTTGCATAAAACAAAGAATTCAAAATCTAACTTCAAAAATCAATATTTTCATTTCATTTAAAAAATATTTGAATTAGATACTAATTCTACGTAGTTTGAGTTCGATCAGACAAAGTCGAATTCGGAAGGTGGTACACTTGAGGAATAATGATCCATATATGTATCTGTTAAAATTACTCAAATTTTCATGAAATTTCGTTAAATTCTTTAAAATTCTTGAAAATCCTATATAATCTCACTAAATCTTTTTAAATTTCTGGAAATAAATGCCAAAAAAATGACTCATAAAATATCTTAAAGTCGTGTTTAAAATTACTTAAAATCCCATGAAATTTTATGAAATCCCTTAAAATTAACTTTTCATGTTGTGAAAAAAGTCAATACATATGTATTTCAATTTTTAAATATTACCAAATATTTATTTTTAAAAGAATAATAGACCAAAACACATAACATTTAACTTCTACTAAACTATGATATATTATTTTATTATTTATTATAATTAACTACAAATCAATTTATTGGTTTAAAGTATTTATGTACTAATATAACTGGATTTTTTTCAATTTGTCATGAGAAATTATATATAGTTTAAAGATTATAAATTTATAAATTATAAAGTTTTATTATATTCATATTACACATTTTATAATAGAAATATATAATACGTAGTGGCCCTTTGTAATCTACGGGATTAAACGTGCGCTCCGCGCGCACATTTGCTACAATATTTATTTAAGATTTAAGATTTTCCGCGTCACGCGCCATATTCAATATACGCCGCGTCATCACTTTCATCTGACCAATAAGGAAAAAGCGTTACGTTACTAATGATCTTTTTATAATAGGATAGGATTAGAACGAACGCGCGCTTCATTGTATCTTAACTTTATTAAAATTACAATGCTAATTTTATAATAAATTTTTAAATTAATCTAAAAACTTATTTTTTACGACAAAATCTAAACGATCTTCCTTATTATAGTTAATATTAACTTATTTAAAAATTTTTTCAGTACACCTCATTTCATTGTAAACTTTTAATATTTATTGAAAATGAATTTGGCTTACATGTTAATTATCCTTAATCCCTTACTATAGGAAGTACTCATTTTCTTGTTTAAATTCTAATTTTCTAATAAACTTTCTGATTTCTAAACATTATCACAATCTTATTAATACTGCGAATCTTAAAACAGTTAATACAAATTCAATTTTATTCTTACGTAACATTCATGAAACCCCTGTTTTTTACTGCGGATTTAAAAAGGCCGGAAAAATTCACGTCACAAATATTCTATGAGAAATTTGCTTTTGTGACTTAGAAAGGTCAAATTTCTAAAAAACGGACAAATGCCCTTTTTTATTTTGGAATTATCGCGACTTTCTGAGTATAGAAAATGTTTAAGTTGCTTTTAGCAAGTCGTTTAACAAGTGTTCTGTATAATTTTTATCTTAACAATTTTTTTGTAAATAGACTATTTTAAGAAATATTTCGATCCACAGATTAAAATGGGTCAACCTGTATTTTATAATACATAATATACCAAAGTAGAAAGTATTATGAACGCGATTATTAAAAAGATCTAACGAATTTCCATCTCTGACGTTCACTTATTAGCTATAAACAAACTAATGAGAATAGTACCACAAAGATACCAAAGTATGTATACCACATTACTTATCGCAGCCATTTAATGATAAATTACGCGTAGCTTGTATATCAACACGGAAAATAAGTCCATACTAATTCCAAATATATAAATGACAATCATTTGCAAATATTTTTATTATAATCTTTTCCAACTTACACATGTTTTTTCTTACGTGCTCAAAATGGTTTTTAGGGGGTACAAACCATCCCTGAAAAGTGTAGTACCCTAATACCTATTTAATTATTTTACATATATATATAATAAAAGAATCTTTCACAATCAAACCAACTCGAAAACTGTAATACATATATTATAGGTGATATTAAAATAAAGTTTACGTGTTTTTGCATTTTCACGAGAAATTAATTTATTAGAGGTAACCACCCTTAAGTTGTGAGTTTTGTTATATTTCTGCAAAATTAACTTAAATGAAGTAAGTTTCGCGTACAAAACCGAGCAGAAAAATTTCCTCACAAAAAGGGTTCAAAAAAGTAAATTTCAGAATTTAGTAAAAAAAGGTTATTAGGGTTAAAATACCTCAAAAGAATAAGTGACGATTATACAGCAAAATAACCAAAAAGGTGTAAATTGAAGCTAAAAAATCTGAAAAAAATATATTTCACACAAGATAATGAAATAAAGTTCAATTCTTTTTGCATTTTCCCGCGAAATTACTTTATAAGGTAACCACCCTTCAGGGATAACACCACTCTAGCTGCTGAAAAAAGCCTAATTTTGACAATTTATTTTGGGAGTATGGGAAAAGGAATAGCATTTCTTTTCAGAATATTCATTTAACATATATATACTATTAGCTAGAGAAGTACGTAGGATTTTTTTTATATCAATTTTTGTAGAAATGGTGCACTTTTGAAAAAAATATGCATTTTTTGCCAAAAAAAATAGCAGTAAATTGTTTATAAAAAATGCAATTAACATCAAATGAAAAAACGGCTACGTACTTCTTTAGAGTATCTACTTGTGAAGCTATTGTAAAAATGAGAAGTCGATTCATTTATTGGTGTTGAAGCAATCGGTCCGCTCAGTTCGAAACAAGCCGTTTCGAGAAAAACGCGTTTAAAGTTTTACAAGCACATAGAGGAGAAATGCAAAGTGGTAACAAATCCCGAATAAAATGTCTATAAAAGTGGGCCAAATTCTGTTACTCATGGGCTTTTGAGGTCTCTCATTACGAATCCGGTGTCAAAAATGTCATAAACAAAATGGCGGATCCAACATGGCGAATGAGTAGGTATATGCTATGAATAAAAATTTCAAGGTGCTTCGGGAAAATTGAAAATTAAACATGTTAAAATTTTTTTTTCGCTATAGGACCAAGTGGGTATTGTTTTTAAGAGGATATTCTAGTCTAGATGTAGAAATGTTGGGTATTTTTTGAAATTCGATAAACAAAAAACTAAAAATATTTTTACCATACAATTTTTTATGGACATTTATTAATATTCCAACAATACGAAAAAAAAATTGAGAAAAAAAATTCGAAAATTGAACGTCCATATTGACACGATTCCAACCCTTCTGGTGGTCGGGAAAAAAAAAAATTGTTAAGCAGTAAGAATGGCGCTATCATCTGAATTAGGGGAAAAAAATTTTTTTTCACAAAATAGCGACTGAAAAAAAACATGATTTTTTGCTCTTTTTTTCAAAATTTAAAATTTATTAAAAATAATAAAAACAAAATTTTTACATAATCCTAGTTCGGACGATAAAGGGATATATAAAGAAGGTCAACGCCAAATTTCAAGTTAATCGGTTCATTAGAACTTGAGAAATCATGTTAAACGTGATGAAAAAAGTATAGTTTCGAGAAAAACGTGTTTAAAGATTTGAGCAAAGTTGCAGGCAGTTTTCACTCACATTTCGTTAATCGGCAATTCCTGCTCCATACATTGGAAACAATGTATGAAGCAACTGCAAACAAGCTCATACAATGTATGAGCAAACAAGGTATGAAACAATGTATGAAACAACTGCAAACAAGCTCATACAAGTTCATACGCGGCAGGACCGGCTCATTCGCTATGTCACTAAAATGGCTATAATTCTGTCAATAATCGAAATTATAAAAAGTCCTTCGGAGGATATATTCTTGGAAGCCTAATCTTTGGAAATATACAAAAAAAAATGATTTTTTCAAAATTGTAGACTAGAATACCTTCTTAAGACTCTAAAGTACTGCACGGAGAAAAATGGAAGGTCAGCCTGAACCTCTAGACGGTCAGACTGACTCTATTTGAGGGTCGACTATAGGACAGCCTTCTAGATGGTCAAATCGACCATCTCTAGAGAGTCAAAATAAGATGGTCGACTCGACTATCTTGGAGGGTCGATTCGACCATATTGGAAGGTCGATTTGACCATCTCTTAGAGGATCGATCGACCATCTTGGAGGGTCGATTCAACCATCACGGAGAGTCGATTCAACTATCACGGAGGGTCGATTCGACCATGACAGAGGAGCGATGCGTTTACTTGGGAAGTCGATTTGATCATCTTGGAGGGTCGATTCGACCATATTGGAGAGTCGATTTGACCATCTTGGAGAGTCGATTTGATAATCTTGGAGGGTCAATTCTATCATTCCGAAGAATT
>UCOK01017889.1:0-14706 GCA_900474325.1 Synergus umbraculus
TTGGGTCCAACGCCCTTAAGTAATATGAAGAATTTAAATTTTTGGATTAGAATTTGGATCCAACACCCTTAATTTATTTTTTTAATTATTATGAATTATAGAGACTTACGTCGGATTCTGTATTGAGATAATTGCCCGGACCTGTCGCAGCACCAATTACCAATTGTTCACCTTTGTAACCCAAATGAGAGACGATTGTTTTAATATCGTATGTTTTATCCTTTCGGAAATCAACGTGAGATCGGGTTGCTCCACCGACATCTAAAAGTGTTGGCGTACCTCCTAGTCCTTGAAATAGAAACCATTATTTAAACATTTTTTAAATCTAATATTTTTTATCGACGGTGTAAAAATTAATTTCTAATCTCAAAATTCGAATTCCTGGTTTTAATTCATAAATATAATTGATTTTTTTCGCTCTTTAACTAAATTTCTATTTAAAAATAGAATAACGATACAGAGTAAAAAATTATCTAATTATAATATTTATTATTTATTAAGTAAAATGAAAAATTCGAATTTTGAAATAAGAACTTGTATCCAAGCTCAAAATTCAATTCTCCACTTTACTCAACGAAAATTGTAGATAAATATTTTCTCGCTCTGTAGCGCTAATCTTAATTTAAATACATATAAGACTGCGTACAGAGAGAAAAAATATTTAATTTCGATACTTTTTGCATAAAACGAAGAATTCAAAATCTCACTTTAAAATTCAATACTTATATTTTTCTTAAAAAATATTTCAATTAAATATTTTCTCGCTCTGTACGCATGATTCTAATTAAAAATTGATTAATTCTACAGAAGGAAAGAATTCCAAACTTAATATTTGTTGAGGAAAATGAAGAAATCGAATTTTTTGATTAGAACTTGGCTTCAACACCCTGAAAAGAAGTTTTACCGGAAGCTGCTAAATTGAAAGGTGGTTCTCTAAGGTCCGGGGAGTCAACAACTTCCACTGACACTTTAGCATAGTTTTTTGAAAGTTCATCATGTAAAACTGAAATTAAACATTTCATTAGTTCTAGTACAGAAATAGAATAATTCTCCTCTTAAAAAAAAAATAAGAAATTGAATTTACCCGTTTTTAGTTCTTCCAAGGGAGGCACATGTAAATTTCTTTTTATAATTTTTAATTTTGCTGGATCTTCAACAATTTGGGCGCTCTAAACCGAAAATTTAAATAAAATTTTATTTATAGTTAGATTTTCCTAATTATATATATATAATAAATAAAAAAATATACTTACCAATAATTTGCAAAAAAGAAGAGAATATATAAAACCGATAGTGACAATTTTTGAACAGACGTTATTTTTATTTCCCATGATGTTAAATATTTCTCTTCTAGAATTTAAACTAGTTTCAACCAAGAGTTTAAATACTACAAGATGTATATACACTGAAAACTGTTGCCAAACATGATTTTAACTGTACAGGTGTGAAAATTTCATTATCTTGATTACTCTGATCTCATATATTATTGATATACTATTGATGAAATTCTTCGTGATAGATACGAAAAACAAAACTTGTTCAAACATAGACTAGTTCTAGATTCACTATTGTTTGCGCAAACCATTATAAATTATGTTCTGATATATGCAATACTTACAAAAATTGCATAAGGTAAATTAATTGATAATTTAGAAAAATAATTATTATTTTTAAATATTATATTAAATATTCTAATTAGAAACGTTTATAATTAAACAAGCGATTAATTTTTAATCACATTATTAAAAATTAAACTATTTGGAATTGAAAGAGTTTATAATTGAACAATTCGTTTGAATATTTAAACGTGGAACAATTTCAACTCAAAATCACATTCTTATCATATCTTTGATTGCGAATCTCAATTTTTATTTAAAAAAGGTGAACGATAATTGCAATTTTTTATTGCTTCATACGACGCATTTAAATTGTTTTTAAAACAATTAGAAAATGAGAGAAATCTCTGAAATGAAATGTCTGTATTTTTTTAAATTTACATAATTCAAAAATAAAATTTGTAAACAATGTTAAAAATATTAGTCCTTTCCAAAACTCGTGGCATTCAGAGGCTGATCCGCTCTGTATAAAATGTCTCCAGTAGTGAAATATCCCAAATATTCCACAATGTCGGGAGTTGTATCGATATGGTAATGACCTCCTTCCCCATGGTGAGAAAAGCTGTGGAAATGCTGGACTCTTAGATCCAAATCCTGAAAAATATTAATTTTTAGATAGATTTCTACATATTATTTTAATTTAAAAATTATTTTAATTCCTAGCAATTATGAATCGCCCACTCTAAGCGAGAATAATTTTTTGTTTTTCTCAATTGAATCTTCGTTTACTTGGTAACACATAATGTCCTTCAGCAGTTGTTGTCATAACAAAAGTTTCAACACTTTTTTTCTGCTTACGAAAATAAAGGTTTATATCTTTATTATCTAAAATAAACTAGCCAGCAATAATTTTTTAGTAATTGTACAATCGTTACAAAATATCTCTGTTTCTTTATTTTACTTAAAACAAATAGTAAAATTGAAATTTTTTCCCTCTGTAGAATTAATCAATTTTTAACTAGAATTATGCGCACAGAGCGAGAAAATATCTAATTGAAATATTTTTTAAGAAAAATAAAAGTATTTAATTTTGAATTTAGATTTTGAATTCTTCGTTTTATGCAAAAAGTATCGAAAGTAAATATTTTTTCGCTCTGTACGCAGTCTTATATTTGAAGAAAGATTAGTGCTACAGAGTGAAAAAATATTTATCTATAATTTTTGTTCAGTAAAATGGAGAATTGAATTTTGAGCTTAAGACATGGGTCTAACGTTCTTAATATCTCATAAAATAACTTAAAGTCGCTTAAAATCATTTAGAATCTTCCAAAATATCATCAAATCCCATAAAATTAGTTAGAATCCCATAAAATATTTAAATAGGATTAATTATATTGGATTGTCTTACAGTTTCAGCAGAAACGAAGGTGCCAACTGCAATTAGAGGAGCAGACATCTCGTAAAACTTCAGCCAGTTGTCAAGTTCCGCCGGAGTTTTCAAGGGAGTCTTCGAAAAATCTGGCATTACGTGCTGCTTCGCTTTTCCTTCTTTCAAGAGGAAAGTTCCACCCAAACCTGAATATTAATTAGTTTAAATAATTAAATAAATCTTATTCAAAGAAGGAAATTTTGCAATTTAAATTTCGCACCAGAATTTTATATTTTTAAATTTATATTTGAAATTTACATTTATATTTAAATTTATATTTAAAAATTTATATTTATATTTTTCAAAATTGCTCACCAACAAGTTTGTCTGGGTAACGACTCGCTAAAGCTTTTTGCATCGTAGCAATAAAATCATTCTTGCCGGTTCGTTTCTTGGCATAAACTTTTAATACTTTTCCAGGTTTGCCTTCGCTTAAAAATAAATTTGCCAGAAGGGCGAAGCGAGTTTCGTTTGCAGGCAAAACTTGTAAAACGCATTTTCCATTGTTTTCGTCGACAAAAGAAATTCGGGTGCTTTCTGATGATTTTGGTGGATCCAAAACGACGTTCATCATCATCTGTAATTAATTGCAAATTTTTATCATTTTGGGACAATTATTCATAATTTAAGGGTGTTGGGTCGAAGTTCTAATCTTAAAATTCAATTTCATCATTTTACGGAATAAATATTATAATTAGACATTTTTTCACTCTGTACACATATTTTAACTTAAAAAATAAAGAGCGCTACAGAGCGAAAAAGTATCTACTTATAATATTTGTTGAATAAAATGAGGAAATCGAATTTTAATGTTGAAAAATTATTTTAAAACCCTTATTTCAATATTTAATTGTAATTTTTTTTACCTCGCAGTTGCGGCCTATATGAGGCCAGGGACCAGCACCAGCTCCAATGACAAGAGATTTCTCTCCATGACCAACGAGAGGAGCCAAGGTCTTAATATCGTAAACTTTGTCTCTCTGGGCAAGCGGAAGCAACAATGCTGGGCCACCAACTTCTAAAATGGTTTGCTTTCCACCTAGACCTGGTAAATTATAAATATTATATTTAGTCAAACTGGAAATTGAATATTTTTGCAAATTTTATCAACTATTAAATAATTTAAATAATTAAATAATTACCGGAAGCTGCCAGAGTGAAAGGCTTTTCCTTGAGATCTGGAGAGTCTACGACCTCCACTGAGAATTCATCAAAGTTCTTCGAGAGAGCTTCACTGAAAACTAGAAAACAGATTTCACATTTTTTTTTAAATCTCCATAGATATAAAATTTAATAATTTCCGCTTCAAACTTTCGAAATTATAGAATTTAAAATAATTACCTGTTTTGAGTTCCTCCAAAGGTGGAACGTGTAAAGGTCTGCTCTCTATTTTCAATTTGTTTGAGTCCAAAGCTTCCATTGCGTTCTAATAACAAAAAAAGTATTTTTTAAAAATATATATTTATTCAATATTAAATTTTTTTTATAACAGTAAAGAATAAGGGAACCTTATAAAATACTTGCCGAAAGTTGGAAACTGAGAATTGTACAAATTATCGAAAAATAGAGTTTTAAATATTTAATTTCCGTCATTGAATAAAAATTATTTAAACAGCCCTTTAAACAAATATTTCGTTTCCGAAAAGTTGTGAGGTTCAATGAAATAAGTCGAATAAATAGGGTCAAAAATTATCTAATCATTTATGACCCATGTTATATTGAAAAAGATAAATCTTTAGTGTTCGTTCAAGGCCGATCACTTTCACGTGGATTTAAATTTTTCCCAGAAAATAAAATTCAAAACTTTATTTATTATTACTGTACACAGACAGTTTTAGAAATTTTTTTCGATTGAAATAAATTAAAAAAAAATTGTACTTTGAAAGTTTGCAGAATTTCTGAGTAAATATGAAATTTTTTGCATTTTTTAGAGTAAAAGTTTATTTATTTTAAGTGGCAATAGTGGAAATACCTTTTTTAACTACAGGAAAAGAAAAGTTCTCTTATTTTCTAAAAAGTTGTTTCTTTGAATAATTTTATTTCTAATAAGGAGTATTCTAAAGAGTCTTGACTTTCAATTTGCACCGACAAGTGGTGAAGTGTAGACTGCAGTAACTGGATATGTTAACTGATAAAAACATAAAAAGATAACTACGTCATGGAATTAGAAAAGAAAGGAACAAGACAGATAGTTACTTATTTGACTGACCAGACTGACTGGATTAATTTTCCCGCTTCCAGCTTTAAATTTAAATAATGTTTTGCCTGAAAAGAATTTATTATACTCGTTATTTTAGATTTAAGTTTTATATCCTCTAGTTTTTGATTATATTTTAATTAGAAACGTTTATAATTAAACAAGCGAATAATTTTTAATCACATTATTAAAAATTAAATTATTTGAAATTGAAAGAGTTTATAATTGAACAATTCGTTTGAATATTTAAATGTGGAACAATTTCAAATTAAAATCACATTCTTATCTTATCTTTGATTGTGAATCTCAATTTTTTTTTAAATAGGTGAAAGATAACTTGCAATTTTTTATTGTTTCATAAGATGCCTTTAAATTGTTTTTAAAACAATTAGAAAATGAAAAATCTCTGAAATTAAATGTCTGTCTGTATTTTGTTAATTTTACATAATTCAAAAATTGAATTTCTATATAATGTTAAAACTATTAGTCTTTTCCAAAACTCTAAACAACTGGAGGCTGATCCGCTCTATATAAAATGTCTCCAGTAGTAAAATATCCCAAATATTCCACAATGTCGGGAGTTGTATCGATATGGTAATGACCTCCTTCCCCATGGTGAGAAAAGCTGTGGAAATGCTGGACCCTTAGATCCAAATCCTGAAAAATATTAATTTTTAGATAGATTTCTACATATTATTTTCATTTAAAAATTAATTTAATTCCTAGCAATTATGAATCGCCCGCTCTACGCGCGAATAATTTTTTGTTTTTCTCAATTGAATCTTCGTTTACTTGGTAATACATAATTTGCTGTCAAAGCTGTTGTTGTCATAACAAAAGTTTTAGCACTTTTTTTCTGATCAAGAAAATAAAAGTTTATATCTTTATTATCTAAAATAAACTCGCCAGCAATATAAAATATAAAATAAAGTCAAATATAAAAACTCTGTTTCTTTATTTTACTTAACAAATATTAAAATTGAAATTTTTTCCCTGTATAGAATTACTAATTAATTTTTATCTAAAATTATGCGTTCAGGGCGAGAAAATATCTAATTCAAATATTTTTTATGTAAAATGAAAATACTGAATTTTGAAGTCAGATTTTGAATTCTTCGTTTTATGTAAAATTATAGAAACTAAATATTTTTTTGCTCTGTACGCAGCCTTATATTTGAAAAAAGATTAGCGCTACAGAGCGAACAAATATTAATCTATAATTTTTGTTGAGTAAAATGGAGAATGGAATATTATATGAATATTATTTTAATTACATACTTAATATCCCATACAATATCTTTAAATGCTTTTTAGATCTTTGAAGCTAAGTTTTAAGCTTAAAATTCAATTCTCAATTATACTCAACCAAAATATTTAATTTCGATACTTTTTGCATAAAACGAGGAATTCAAAATCTGACTTCAAAATTCAAGATTTTCGTTTTACTTAAGAAAAATTTGAATTAGATATTTTCTCGCTCTGTACGCATAATTCTATTTAAAAATTGATTAATTCTATAGAGGGAGAAAATTCAAATTTTAATATTTGTCAAGTAAAATGAAGAAATCGAATTTTTGGTTTCCAGGGTGGCCACAAGATTCAATTGTTCAATTTTCCTGACATTTCCCTGACTTTTCCCTGACTTTCAGACAAATTTCCGTGACAAAAAAGTATTAAAAATGCGTACAAATTTTCAATAATAATACTATTGAAATTTCTCCAAAATCAATTAAAATTTGTAAAAATCTCTCAAATAACAACCTTGGAAATCTCTTAAAATTCTTGAAAACCTCTTGACATTCCATAAAATTTTACAAAATCTTTCATAAATCATAAAAATCTGGTGAGGTTCTATAAAATTTCAATCAAATCCCTTAAAATCACTTTAAAAAAATCAAAATTTCTTAAAATTCTTAAAAGCCTTTTAAAATCCTTTAAAATTCCATGAGAATATTTACAATCCCTTTAAATTTCTGAAAACTCTTCCAAGTTTCTTAAAATCCTTTATAATTCCATGAAAAACTTTTAAATCCTTTGAAATACGTAAAAATCTCTGAAAATTTTGTAAAATTCCACAAAATCTTTTAAATATTATACAAACCTTTTGTAATCCCTTTAAATTCCTAGAAACCTCCTAAAACCTTTTAAAATTATTGAAAATCTCTTGAAATCATTAAAAACCCAAAGAATTTCAAAGAATGCCTGGAAATTCTTTATAACCCTTTGAAATCCTTGGAAAGTTTCTAAAATCTGTTAAATAAAATATAAAATTTATATATGCAATATGACAAAAATAACACAGCATAAATATCAATTTCTATTTTCCCTGACAACTACTCGCATTTCCCTGACATTTCCCTTACTTCCCTCACATGTGGCCACCCTGGTTTCGAACTTGGCTCCAACACCCTTAACATTCTTCAAAATCTTATGATTGGCAGTTAATTTTATAATGAAAATTTCTTCATTTTCATTAATTTAATTCTTTCATTTTACTTAACAAATATCAAAATTGAAATTCTTCCCTCTGTAGAATTAATCAATTTTTAACTAGAATTATGCGCTCAGAGCGAGAAAATATCTAATTCAAATATTTTTTATGGAAAATGAAAATATTGAATTTTGAAGTCAGATTTTGAATTCTTCGTTTTATGCTAAAATTATAGAAACTAAATATTTTTTCGCTCTGTACACAGTCTTATATTTAAAAAAAAAGATTAGTGCTACAGAGCGAACAAATATTTATCTATAATTTTTGTTGAGTAAAATGGAGAATTGAATTCTGACCTGAACACTTGGGTCCAACGCCTTTAATATCTCATAAAATATCTTAAAGTCGCTTAAAATTACTTAGAATCTCCCAAAATATCATAAAATCCCATAAAATTTCTTAATATCCCAATGAAATATTTAAATAGGATTATTTATATTGGATTATGTCTTACAGTTTGAGCAGAAACGAAGGTGCCAACCGCAATTAGAGGAGCAGACATCTCGTAAAAGTTCAGCCAGTTATTAAGATCCGCCGGAGTATTCAAGGGAGTCTTCGAAAAATCTGGCATTACGTGCTGCTTTGCTTTTCCTTCTTTCAAGAGGAAAGTTCCACCCAAACCTAAATTTTAATTAGTTTAAATAATGAAATAAATCTTATTCAAAGAAGGAAATTATGCAATTTAAATTTCGCATCAGAATTTTATATTATATTTAAATTTATATTTTTAAATTTATATTCGAAATTGGTATTTATATTATAAAATGTATATGCATATAAAAATTTATATTAATATATAAATTTATATTTATATTTATATTTATATTTTAAAATTGCTCACCAACAAGTTTGTCTGGGTAACGACTCGCTAAAGCTTTTTGCATCGTAGCGATAAAATCATTCTTGCCGGTTCGTTTCTTGGCATAAACTTTTAATACTTTTCCAGGTTTTCCTTCGCTTAAATATAAATTTCCCATAAGTGCAAAACGAGTCTCGTCTGCAGGCAAAATTTGTAAAACGCTTGTTCCATTGCTTTCGTCGACATAAGAAATTCGATTGCTTTCTGAAGCTTTTGGTGGATCCAAAAGGACGTTCATCATCATCTATAATTAATTGAAAATTTTAATCATTTTGGAACAATTATTCATAATTTAAGGGTGTTGGGTCGAAGTTCTAATCTTAAAATTCGATTTCTTCATTTTACTCAATAAATATTATAATTAGATATTTTTTCACTCTGTACGCATATCTGTACTTAAAAAATGAAGAGCGCTACAGAGCAAAAAAATATCTAGTTTTAATATTTGTTGAGTAAAATAAGGAAATCGAATTTTAATGTTTAAAAATTATTTTAAAAATCTTATTTCAATATTTAATTGTAATTTTTTTTTACCTCGCAGTTGCTGTTTATGTAAGGCCAGGGACCAGCACCAGCTCCTATGATAAAGGATTTCTCTCCATGGCCCACAAGAGGAGCCAAGGTTTTTATATCGTAAACTTTTTCTCTTTGGACCAAAGGACGCATAAATGCTGGGCCACCAATTTCTAAAATGGTTGGCTTTCCACCTAGACCTAGTAAATCATAAATATTATATTTATTCAAACTGGAAATTGATTATTTTTTCAAATTTTATCAACTATTAAATCATTTAAATAATTAATTCATTACCGGAAGCTGCCAGAGTGAAAGGCTTTTCCTTGAGATCCGGAGAGTCTACGATCTCCACTGAGAATTCATCAAAGTTCTTTGAGAGAGCTTCACTGAAAACTAGAAAACAGATTTCACATTTTTTTTTAAATCTCTATAGATATAAAATTTAATAATTTCCGCTTCAAACTTTCGAAATTGTAGAATTAAAAATAATTACCTGTTTTGAGTTCCTCCAATGGTGGAACGTGTAAAGTTCTGGTCTCCATTTTCAAATTATTTGAGTCCAAAGCAGCCATAGTGATCTAATAACAAAAAAAAAAAGGGTTTGAACAAAAAATATATCTATTAAATTCCTTTTTTTTAATAACAGTAAAGAATAAGGGAATCTGATAAAATACTCGCCGAAAATTTGAAACTGTAAAGTGTACAAATTATCAAAAAATAGAGTTTTAAATTATTAATTTCTGTCATTGTATAAAAATTATTTAAACAGGACCTTTAAACAAGTATTTCGTTACAAGAAAGTTCCGAAATTGAACAAAAAAAGTCGAGCGATTCCTGTTGAAAATTATGTAATTCTTTCTGACCTTTGAATGGATGCAATAAATTATGCTATCAAATTTTAGTTCTTACTGAATTCAAATGAGCTTCCGGTATTTTTATTTGATCAACTATTTGTATCCTCAAACTTCAATTTCGAAAACTCTTGTCTTATTTTCACCAAACTTGTACTTTGACTAATTGTATCTTTTATAAGTAATAATCTAAGGGGTATTAACTTTCTGATTTCGTTGCTAAGTACAAACTGATATCATAAAAAAGATAACTAATTACGTCATATCATTAAAAAGAAACAAAACAGGTAGTTTGATTTAACAATTTGATTCGTGTTCCCGCTTCCAACTTTAAAGTTAAAAAAGCAATATTTTTCCAGAAAAGAATTTTTAATATCGTTATTTGGCAAGTTTTATATTCTCGAGTTTTTGATTATATTCTAACATTTGATTTCTTCATTTTACTTAACAAATATTATAATTAGATATTTTTTCGTTCTGTAGTACTGCTCTTTTTTCAAATAGAAATTTGTGTACAAAGCGAAAAAATATCTAGTTATAATATTTGTTGAGTAAAATGAGGAAATCGAATTTTAAAAATAGAACTCGAATCAAATTTTAAGGGTGAAATCGACGTTCTTATTATTTATCACCAGGAATCTAAATTGAAGGAACCTGAGCCTGAAAGACTGATTTTTGGTGAATATGCAAAAAAGTAAGCTTTTCTCCGCAATGATAAATTTATTACATCGACACTTATAGAGAACAGTGCGGTGGCAATTATAATTAATAATTATTGTCGGGTGTAACGTTTCGCGGATCGTTTAGATTCAGACCATATTAAAAAGTTCAAGACTAGAGAGATTTTAAAGCCGAAAGTCGCAGCTTTCAATTCGATCCGATTTCGCGGTGAAGAATAGAACTTATTTTTAAAAGGCGATCAAATTTTACGAGGACGTCTAAGAGACTAATATTTGTAGAGAATATTCTACTATCGGTGGAAATCACTTGATTACAATATTTATAATTATAAAAGTATTATTGCAATCGTAAATCGCTATTATAATTGTAAACGGCTATTACAGTTAAATTAAAAGTCTCCGTTGCACTCGGAGGTGGGCACGAATTTGTGTGATAAGTACTAGATTGATGAAGTTGAAGCGAAAAAGTTTAACAATTAATATTATGGCAGAGCAAAGTCTGACTTTGCTTTTTGTAGCTCCGAGCGCATCGCAGATTATTCGTATTACTTTTGAAAGTAATTGACGATATAACAGCAATGAGTCATAATCTAAGTTGATAAATACTTAATTAATAACAGAGATAAATATTTCCGAGACAAGATCACAGATACTTAAAATAACTTTTCGGAATTTTGTGTTGTAATTTCATTAAAAATTTCTTGCTCTCGATGATTCGCCTCGGAAAAATTTCAGGGTTTAACAGAATTTCTATAAAAGTACAGCGCAAGATCCTTATTCGAATTTCTACTTTTCTACTTTTCTACTTTTCTTTAATTGATCCTATCGATTTGTGTAAAGATGTTAACATTACATATCTCTATGTATATGGACATATACTCAGTTTTAAATTGCCTCGTTTTAAAATCTGGTAGAACAACTTATCAACAACAAACTCGGGCTGAAGTCCCGAGATAAATACTAAAAAAAAAACTCTAGACTAGGCACGTTATTGGCAAAGTACTCTTCGCGTTTTTGTTCCTCGACGATTTTATTTGAGAAGGAAGTTCGTCTGGAAACTCACGTCGAGTTTTGTTACCAACCCATCGCTGAAGGAACTCGAGATCCTACCGTGAAGTCTTTATATTGTGAGAAGACACAGATCTGAGGAAATTAAATTTTGTTAATTCGTATTCTCTTTAAAAAATAAATAAATAAAAATACTTCCTAATGTTTAAAATAGCCACCTTGTCTTTTAGTCTCTGGCACAATTGCAGAGCGATCGTTAAAAGCACGAGCGCTTCATTTAACCAAGGAACGCTGCATTCAGCCTGCTGAGTCTCATATTTTACACTCCCGTGTGCATTTTCCAATTGGTAGACAGCCAGCACCAATTTGTAACTCTGAATGTAGAAGCTGATGGCCAAATTTTCTGGCAGGTTCGGATTCAGAGATTTCTACAATCAAAGATTACTTTCAAGGGAATTGGATTCAAGTTGTCACCTAAAAATTCTATCTTTTCATTTTACTCAAGAAATATTATATTAAGAATATTAAGTTTTTTGTTTCGATATTGAAAATAAAATTCACCATGTTGCGACTTTTGATCAGATCGTCAAGGTTCTTTTTCCTAGGGACTATTAAACTAGTTCTGCTTCGTTGAAGACACCCTAAAATATTTCCTAATACATGCATAACTTCGTCAGATGTTTTGAAGGAATAGTGACGATCGACATTGTCGATGTGAGCAATCGCCTGTTGTAAATGATTCGCAGCATCCTGGATCTGTTGCAATTTCCACGGATGATCGTTCTGTATGCTTGTTTTCATATTCGCATTCTGTTGTCGCTGAATTTTAAAATTTACTTCCTGAAAAATTGTATTAACATTGTTATCAGGGTCTCAGGCTGAGAATTTTAAATGCATTTACGTTAAATACACACAGCATTTGTTATACTGTCGCCAGTAAGTACAACGACACATTTCACGTGGTCGTGAGGAGCAGCAAAAACAAACCGGTCGGTTTTATTTTGCTGGTCGTTGCCAAAGAGAGCCAAAGGAAATCGCTGGGCGCATTCCTGGAATATTACAAACGGGATTTGATTAATTAGTAAGTTTTTAAATTTTCTGTCGATTTAAAAAAAAGAAGTTAATAGAAAGAAACATACCATTAAAATATTCCGAAGTTGAGAGAGTGAAGAATGGACCTCCTCGTGAAGAACCCATTCGAATTCCATTTGCTGAAACAATAAGTAAATATTTTTAAGTCCGATATTGATTTCTTCTTATGAGATTGTTTCACAATTAAAAAAGAATTTTAAAACATGGATAAATATTTCCAGATGTAATCGATCGGGATGAAATATAATTCTCATTTAAATTCTTACTCAATAATCGGAAATAGAAAATCGATGATAATAATTGTATGTGTATCAGTAAATCTAAGATTGTTGTCAAAATTGATAGTAAAGCCGGAAATTCGTAAATAAATTGAGAAATGAAGTTTTTGGAATTTACGTCTATAGGGGAAATTTTAATCTGTAGATTTAATCCTTATCTAAAGAGAGACGATACAGCATTTTGTACACTTGTATTGGTGCGAGTTAAAAAAAAAGAAGTAGAACAAAATTGACATTTAATTGACATTTAGAAATGTCATTGTCAACCCGAAAGTTTTTGGAGTAAAAATAAGAAATTGAAACTTACGAGAGAATGAAAACTATCACAATCAACCATTTCGATAATCGGGAAGTTTAAATTTTGCTACCTGAGAGGTAAATAAACAAATATTGATGTAAAAACGTTGATTTCAAGAATTTCAAAGGAAGGGTTGAGTCTAACCTCGAATTCGTTAGATTCACGAAAAGAAGTTTCGGGTAAAGTGCTTGAAATTTGTTCGGCAAAAGATAAAGTTATTTATCTTTCCGAAGAAAGCCGAGGTGCGATTAGATAAAAAATAAAGCCTAAATGCTTACGAGATTGTGAGCCTCCTCCTTTTCGCTGTCAGCCATTTTTAAAATACTGACAAATACTGATTCGAATCATTAAACGATTAAACCATTAATCATTAAACCTTGAGTGATGTAAGACAACTCAACCCTGTCAAACATGAAATGTCAGTCACATCCCAACCCTGCTAAAAACTGCCACTGACCACGGTTGGGTAAGTAAAATACCCTAGGTATATTTCATGGTTATTTATAGTAATTTACTAGGTATTTTACGTCGAAAACACTAAATTCATATGGAGTAGGAGTTTTCTACGTAAAATACGTAATTTACATAAGTAAAGGTGATATCACATCTCTGCAAAAAAATTGCTTGCGCAAAATTTTGCGCTGCAATGGTGCAAGCGGAACAACTGCTTGGCGGGAAGTTTTGAATTATAATTTTGTTTTCTTTATTATAAAATAGAAAAATTGTATTGGAACAAAGAAAAAAGAAAAAAACACTATATTATTTAAATCAAAATTTTCTAATGCAATTTTTATATTTTATAAAAAAGGAAACAAAATTATAATTCAAAACTTTTGCGCAAGCAATTTTTTTGCAGAGGTGTGATATAACCTTAAAAACCATATATACAAATTATACACTTGAGCCTCTCAGGTCCTATGGTAGGAGAAAACGCAAAGCAGAAAGTAGAAAATCATTAGAGTGAAAGAGAGAGAAAATCTGCCTGTCTCTTTCACTCTTATGAGTTTCTGCTTTCTGCTTTGTGTTTTCTGCTATCATAGGACGGCACCCTCAAATCTCAACTTCTCAAATCTCAAGTTCTCCCAAAAGTCAAGTCAAGTTTCTCACAAATGTCAAGTTCGTTCATCTCGAGTTTTTCTCAAATTTCACTTGATAACTACTGCGCACGCTTTGCATTCGGCATCTGATTGGTTGCATGTGCAATTGATATGACGCATGCGCAATTGATGTGACTATAGAGAATCAAGAATTTCTTGACATTTGGGAGAACCTCTGGCAAAAATCTCTTGGGATTTTGGAGACTCGACTGTAGAGTTCTTAAATTCTCGAGAACTTAAATTCAGGTTATATGACCGAGAATATGACAGAATTTATGAGAATTTAAAAGAATTTAAGAGAATTTAAGAATTTATGATTTGTAGAAAAATTGTTATTGTTTACATTATTTACAT
>UCOK01017889.1:14726-41774 GCA_900474325.1 Synergus umbraculus
CACTTGATAACTACTGCGCACGCTTTGCATTCGGCATCTGATTGGTTGCATGTGCAATTGATATGACGCATGCGCAATTGATGTGACTATAGAGAATCAAGAATTTCTTGACATTTGGGAGAACCTCTGGCAAAAATCTCTTGGGATTTTGGAGACTCGACTGTAGAGTTCTTAAATTCTCGAGAACTTAAATTCAGGTTATATGACCGAGAATATGACAGAATTTATGAGAATTTAAAAGAATTTAAGAGAATTTAAGAATTTATGATTTGTAGAAAAATTGTTATTGTTTACATTATTTACATAGTTAAATTTTAGTCATTTATTAGCTAAGGCATATTTAGGAATATAACATGTGTAAAGCGAGCTGAAAGTTGCTGTTTCCAGAGGTTAGAATAGCGCGACTACAAGATTCTCCGCCAGAGGCAGAATGTCGCTGCGTAAATTCAGAGCACTCTCGAAACTAACTATTATGATATCTAATTCTTTTGTATTGAGCGTATGTTCTAACATGTAAACCTCGAGCCATTCGAAACCATGGAAGGATGTCAAAACCTTAATAAAGGACCTGGATCTTATAGAAGGAAGGACGTTTTACTACACGGAAAAAAGGTTAGGGTAACTGGTGCCCCAATTGGTGTTGATGCTAATCCACGCATACTGCGGGCTGCTTACTCATCCAGCGGCCATGTAAGACTTACCCGATCCCTACCTTACCGACATTTTTTTGTCTGCAACCCTACGTCTACATTTATTGAGATATCAAATTGAAAATTTCTAAAATTATAGAAAATATGCTAAGGTATGTTTATCTGGTCTTAAATTTTTGTAAAAATAAAAAAATACTTTTTCAAAAAATTTTTTTTTACAAATATCAATATTTAAGACCAGATAAACATACCTTAGTGCGTTAGCTTCAATTTCAGAAATTTTCAATTTCATATCTCAATAAATGTAGATGTAGCGTTGCAGAGAAAAAAATGTCGGTAAGTCTTACATGGCCTTAATCTCAAAATTGCATTCTCCATTTTACTCAATGAAAATTATAGATAAATATTTTTTCGCTCTGTAGCGCTAATATTTTTTTAAATATAAAACTGCGTACAGAGCTGTGTGCGCATAATTTGAATTATAAATTGACTAATTCTACACAAGGAAAAAATTCCAAATTTAATATTTGTTGAGTAAAATGAAGAAATCGAATTTTTGGATTAGAACTTGGCTCAAGACTTGCAAATATAATTATATTCTTCAAATTGCTCTTTTTATATAGTAATTAGTTAAATAATTAAGCGTACAAAATACTAAAGGCTGTGTACATATATTTTGATATATAACATTTTTTTAATAAAATTGTAAAATAATCCAAACTTAATTTTTAAATAATCTTTACCCACCTTTTTTTCATTGATTCATTATTATTATTATTATTATTATTATTATTATTATTATTATTTTACAAAGCTTGCTTTATTTATAATAAATGAAAATAGAAAACTTTTTTTGTATAAGAAATCGAAGTTTTCCGAGATATAATTTAAAAACCCCACCAGAAATTTTGCAAAACACTTTAGTTTGAAGTAATATTTAAATTTTAAATTGCTGTACTGTATTTTTATTTCTTATTATTTCTTTATGAAATATTTTAATTTTTAACGTTTTCAACTTCATTTTAAAAATTAAACCTAATTACAATTTTTTGAAATTTAAATTGGTTCATTATCAGCAGTAACGTATCTAGGCAGTAGCGTATTTGTTATTTAAAAGTCCAGTTCCGTGAGTTTATTTATGCAATTAAACTAAATCAGGACTTAAAAATATGATTAAATTCTTCAATTTGCTCCTTATATAATTCATTATTAATTAAATAATTAAAAATGCTTTTTCTATCATCAAAGAAGAAGAATTTATTGAGAATTTTCTTAAATTTAAAATTTAAGTTACCTTAAACTACTTTGTAAAGATACGAGCCTGAAGTATTCTGGATTCCGGTGTTCCTGAAATTCTGAAACGATATTTAATTGGACCGTCGATCGACCATTTTTTCTCGGTTGCTTTGTGAGAAGTGATTAGAAAAATGGCAAATTTAGTAAAGCAACTCCAGCCTTTGATCAAAAGTAAGTATGAAATAATGTTCCTGGTACTCTACTGTGTTTTATAATGAAAATCTAATTTATATTTAGTGCAACTGTCACTCATGTCAATTGACACGCGCGTTCGATTCTTACATAACGTCAAAAATCTCCTAAAATTAATATAACTCGACTTTACGGAAGTTTAAAAATCATTCAATAATTATTGATAAATATTAATTATTAATATAACTTCGTCATATCTCTCCGTAACCCTAAAAGTTGTCAATTATTGAAATTGTTTTGGGGTTATATTTGTTTCCAAATTATGGCTATATTTATTACCTACCCGATCCCTACCTTACCGACATCTTTTATCCAACCTTCTCAATTTATTGAAATTTTCAAAAATTAAAGAAAATATGTAAATGTTTTAACTTTAATTACAGAAACTTTTAATTTGATATCTCAATAAATTTAGAACGTTGTAGATAAAAGATGTCGGTAAGGTAGATATCGAAAAATTGAAAAAATTATAGTTTGAATTTTAAAAGTGAATGTACTGAAAATCTAACAACTTTTTTTTTGCAGCCCTCGTAGCGGAGGCGAAACCAAAATTACACGTGATTGGTCAATACGCCAAAGTCGAATTGGTCCCACCGACTGTCAAAGATATTCCCCAGATTCGTGCCAGCATTGGAAAGATCATTCACAGTGCAAGAACTGGCGGCTATCGTGATCTCACTGTGAAAGATGCCTGGCTAAACACCCTCGTCGCTATCGAAGTTTACTGCTGGTTCTACATCGGTGAATGCATCGGTAAACGACACCTTATCGGTTACGACGTTTAAAAATCTTGTCTGTATCAATTCGTTATAGATAACTATGTAATTATATTCTCAGATATTCCAATAAACCCGTGGTTGTAGACCAAACTGAATCTCAGAATTCATTTAATTTTTAATGTATGATAGAAAACAAGCAACGTATTCAAAATATTTTATTTACTCTTAACAGTTTTCAATTTCTCCATTTTACTTAACAAATATTGTACTTAGTTTTTCCCTCTGTAGCAGAACTCACTTTTCAAGTAAAAATATGTAGAGATATGATTTTCAGGTTGGCATGTAATCTAAGATTTAACATTATTAATCATCTCGTTTACAGTCTTTCAGTCTTTGCTGTTCACTTAAAAGAATGCTGTTTTGCGTATTCCCAGATGCAAATCGCTCCGGTTACGTGGACATTGAGAGACCTGATTACTCCGATTTGCGGAATTTCGACGCAGGTGTCCAAAATGGGTATTAAGTGAGGAGGTATTCCATCTTTCTCGTGCCTGGAAATCAAAAAAAAGATTCAAATTCGAGTTCGGATTTCTAATTTTATTTCTAATCATTTAAAATTACCCTAAAAGGAGAAGAGTCTTTTTCTCGAATTTCATTTCTAAGAGACTGGAGCTGTAGGCAGTTTGTTCCAGGCCAACTAATTTCCAGCCTTTCTCCTGCATTTCTAGCAAGTACTTGGATAAATCTGGAGGCTTCACCTGAAATACATTAATTTTTAATTATAATATTACTCCCGAATTTCGGAATTAATTTTCCTCTACCTCATTGATTTTTATCCATTTATCGGCAGTGACACTCAGAGACTGGAACTCTTTATTTTCCGTAGACTTTTTATTTCCTAGGACAAGTTCACTCGCTCCAAATATTTCGCAGGTTCTTGCGAGTCCTCCAAGATTTGGAATTTTATCTACCAATGATGCAACGACAATAATTCCTTCTTCTCTGTTTATTTCATTGAATTCTGAATCCTGGGATTCGAGACCTTCGTGAATCGTCGATTTTTGAGGAATGAGTTTCTTCTGCAGGTCAAAAGACTCATTATTTAAGAATTCGCTTTTTTCTGAAAAAAAAAAAAAATAAGAAAAAAATCAATGATCAAAACTTCAAACTTGAAATAATTCAATTTAAAACATTTTTCACCTGTAGACTTTGTTGTAGTCGCAGAAAGAGCACAACTCAAAGAATTTGTTTCATCGAATAATTTTAAGGGATGATCCTTCCTTTCGACAAATTTAAGAGCTTTAAATGCTTTCGGTAGTATTAATTCATCGCTACTCATGTTTGTTAAACGAGGTACTTCATAGTAAATAGACTAGCAAAAAAAAAATGTTTAAATAATTGCAGATACTGAATATTTATATTGAAAAATAATTATTTTCAAATATGTAAATACAAACCTCTAAATTATAGTTTTCCAAAGAATGAAAATTGTAGTAATAAAATTCATTCGCTATGTTAAAGTTTCGTTCAACCATTGTTTCTACAATTGATTTGTATAAAATATCTTCCTTTTGGAAAGCACTATAAAGTTGAACAATTGCTATCTGCAATTTAGAAAAATAGATTTAAAAAAATTTGAAGAAATTAAAGCTCTAATCTAGTTATTTGTTTATTTACTTGGCAGGCAAGGCGAGTGTTAAAAATTGGACCAAGACATTCAGGAGCGAGAAAGGAAACAGCTGTATTAAAAAAACTTTCAAAATCATCCTTGACAAGTTTCGAAACGTGAAAAATCACGCCAGCTACAAATTTAATATTCCCTGGACGTTTTTCTTTCACCTAGAAAAAATATTTTCTATAAGAAACAAATATTACTGGAATAGAAAAATAATTTTTAATTTGAACCTCTTTGAAAAAATTCCACAAGCTAGTTTTATCTGCTTTTTTGGAATAAATCCTTGTCAGAATCCAAGACATCATTATCTGAATACTGAGTTGATCCGCATTTGATAAAACGATATCAGTTATTCCTTTTTTTAATTTCTCGGTGCAATCCTGGAAAAATATTAGGATTAAAATATTGAAATTTCAAATATGAAAAATTTTACATTAATTTATCTAATTTACCTCATCCAAAAATGGTTCCAAAATCAACAACAATTGAAAAACTCTTTGCTGAATGCGATGTGAATTCGAGTTACCAAAATATCTTTTCCCTCTGAATTTTCTTAGACTTTCGATCACCAAAGGAAAAAATGAAGAGGAGTAATTTTCTATCGAAGTTATCGCTTTAAATAGTAAAACTATTGCTCGAGCTCTCACTTCCGAATCAAGATTATAATTCCTGAGAAGAAAAGTATTTTTAAGCCTTGGACTTAAGTGCTGATGTCAAAATTTGATTTCTTCATTTTACTTTCTAAATATTATAACAAAATATTTTTTCGCTCTATAGCGCTATTCTTTTTTGAAATAGAAAAGTGGATACAGAGCGGAAAAAAACCTAATTGCAAAATTAATTGAGTAAAATGAGGAAATCGAATTTTGAGATTACAGCTAGACTTCAACGTCTTTAAAAATCAAATAGCTTACAAAAAAAATTTACAATCCTGATTTTCAGTTTCAGGAGAGTTTCTCACGGACAGAAATCCAATAGCCTGCAATTCTATTTTCACGTCTCGACGAAGAACTTGTCCATGAAGTAGACAATTCAAAATCGGTGTTTGGAAGTAGGAAAGCCATCTTGAGTCCAAATTCTCCAATTGTTTTAGCAACTCAATTTTCACAGTTGGCGCTGCTTCTCCTTCTTCCAAAACTTCGATCATGAACTCCTCCACAATTTTATCCTCAAAATCGAAACATTGTGGATTCAAAATCAGCTTCAAAAGTGCGTCAAAAGCTGCCCAGAATAAGCGGGTTTTCTTCAGCTCAAAAATAGACTTCCAACAATTTCTGACTAGTAATTTGACTTCTTCAAGGTCTTTTTCTGAAACTAATCTCTTTTCCAGAATTTGGGACAATATTCCAATCACATAAGGCACGCCACTCGTTCCTGACTTATCGAAAAGCGAGGAAGTAATCTCCAGCCAATTTTCAACATTTTTAAAATTTTCTGCACACTTTTTCAATTGTGAATTCAAAATTATTCCAACTACTGTATAATATTCTGTTGTTATTTTCCCTTTTATTCCAGAATTTTCCTCGAATTTTAATGGTGTCAAATAAACTCTCAACAAAAGTGAAATAGCATTACTGGATAAATTACAATATTTTTGATAAGTAAGAAGAATATTTATTCCGTAAAGTCTTTCTAATCCAGAAAAGCTACTCGTTCTATCTAAAGCAGAGACCACTTCATCAAAAACGTTTCGAAAAATTTTTGAGAAAAAGGCGAAAGTGAATTCGGTTACTATATCCACGATTGAACAATATTTCTTAACTTTCTCGTAACTTAAGTTTTTATTACCACGTTTGAGAAAACCGAAGGGATGTGTAATATATGCGTAAAAATGTGGAGATATAATTTCAGTAATTATTTTATGATGGAGAGAATCCTGACTGGTGAAAATTACGAGGTGGTATATAAATTCGAGAACTCGATCTGCTAATTCAAAGTCCATGTAAGGCCTGAAATGTATCAAATGGATATTATCTAGTAGAGAAATTACTTCTTGGAAATATGGACTATTTCTTTTTAAAATATTTAAGTCCCACAGAATCACAAAAATTCGAGCAAAGGATTCGATACTCATTTTCAAATTTCCTTCTCGAAGATCTTTACAAGATTTCTGAATGAATTCGTCGACGTCTAACTTCTTTATTCTTTCCTCCAAGTCGAGAATAGCTTTCCAGTTTTTTGATCCTAGACAAAAACCTTCGCTTGGAAAAGCTGATAGGATAGTCCCAAGAATTTCTAAATCCAGATCTTCTGTGAAACGAGTTATTGCAATAATTGTATTTCTTTGAGACTCTTTTCTCAAAATTGGAGAGTGAAGATTCAAATTCTTCTCAACGAGGTCTTTAATTTTGGTCAACTGATCCTCTTTCCAAGGAAAAGAGACTTTTTTTATTTTCTCAGAGGCAGAACGAAGGGCGAAGGTTACGTAAAAGATGGAAACTGGGTCCCAGGAAATATCGGCGATAGCTGATAAAAATTTTCCTACTAGATTTATTTTCAAACTCTCTGCTAGGATGAACAAATCTTCGAGTTCTGTGACAATCTGCGGAACTTGGTGGTCTTCGTTTTCGTAGAGAAAACGACTATTCAAGGTTTGTGTTAAAGATTTCAAGAAGCGATCGTCGTAAAGTCGAGGATTTAGTTTCAAAATGTAAGACATTCCAAATTTAATGACTGCGTTATTTTCGTGTTGCAAAATCTTTTCGAAAATACAAAGCAACCAGGGAAAGTCTAAACAGTTTTCACATTTTCGGTGCTCTTCTGATATTAGAGAATTTAGGAGCGAGAGAGAGGGAATAACCATGTGCTGTTGCTTTTCTTCCAGAGATTCGAGAATCAAAATGAAATTAGGAATAAAATCGGGATTTGATTTCTCACAATTTAATGGCAATTTTCCCTCGATGTTTTCTTTCTGGCGAAATTCAGTGACGATTTTAAATAAATAGAGGGACTCTTTTCTTTCTAATACAACTCGAGATCTCAATCCACTTAAAAGTATCTCCCATAATCTTTTATTAGAAAAGAATGAGATTAAGATTTTTCTTTCGGCTACTGATTTGAGAGCGGCGTCTAGAAAAATACACAGAATAGTTAAAGAGTTCTTTAAATCTTGACCAGGTCGGAGTACAAAATCCCAGAAGGCACTCAAAGATTCCAGTCCTGTGATTTTGATTAATTTTGGTAGAATAGAAATGAATGATTTCCAATCTGGATTTTTTGCTGTGTAGCAAATTTCCAAATATTCTACAAAAAAAATACTTAGATCGTTTGCTTTACTTAATTCTGGATTAAGTTGAAAAGCGTCGACAAAACATTCGATAATTTTTAAAAATTGGTGTCTTGTCTCTTCTTCTTCAAAATGATTAAAAAAGTTGATTTGAAAATCTTTTAATTCCTGGTAAATATTTGATGTGAAGAGAACCAATTTCAGGATAATGATCTCATAGATTATTAAAAGTTCCTCAGTAGTGAAATTCTTTGCTTTTAAAAATATATCTGAGGTCGTTGACAAATCCTGGATTTTGTCATTAGGTATTTCGAGTCTTTTTTGATATTTGTTGCAGAGAAGCATATGGTAAGATTTTAAACCATTTATGTTTAATTCTCCTTTTATTAATTCTTCGTCGTAGGATTTTATTAATTCGTTCATTAGATTTCCCGAATTTTGATTCCTTAATTGCACATTTGATAGAATTGAAAAATCCACTGATGGGGAATTCTCGAATTTTTTGTGCAAATCCATATTTTCTATCCTTGAAAAGCGACTTCTGAAATTTATATAAAGATGTTATTAATGTCTATTATTAATTAATTATTAAATTTTCACAGTAAAAAAATCTGTAATTTTAATATTTTTTGAGGTAAATTTGGTTCCAAAATACTTAACTTATTGAAAATTAACCGGAAGTAGGTATATTGTATATAAAAAAAACTTACCAATTAAATTACACCACTCGAAATATACTTAATACTCGTTATTAGTTATAATTAATAAACATTTTGTAATAAAAAATATAAATATGTTTACGTGCTGTGGAACTTTAGCCGAATGAAAAGTTTCATGAAACTTTGGAAACATTTCAAAGTTTCGAAAGTTTCAAATATTAGAGCGGGAAATTAGAAAATAATAAAAAACTGAAGCTGAAGTAAATAAGCTGTTTAAATAATTAATTCTAAATATAAATAAAATAACTTATATACATAAACTAATAATAAAATACAATTATAACAATAATAAAATTGTGTTTTTTTACTTTCTAATCAACTGACGCAAAGTTACCTAACTTAAACTGAACATAAGTGCGCATGCGCATTCATTCCGAGTTTTACACGTGAAAAAGTGTCTGGAAAATTGAAAAGTGTCGTAAAAAAGTGTCCAAAAGTGTCTGACAATTTGTAAATAAAGCGAATTCTTGAATGAAGAGCAATTTTTTGAAGAGTATTAAATTTCAGTTACAATTAGTTTGGAAGAGAACTTTTTATTCGACCTCAAAAATGGCGAAAAGTAAATTCGAATATGTGAAAAATTTCGAACGTGATGAACATTGTTTACCGAATTGTTATGCTGTTGTTAGAATCGATGGTCGAAGCTTTTCGAAATTTTCAGACGAACACAAATTTACAAAACCGAATGATTTGACTGCCTTGGAATTAATGAATAGAGCTGCCTTAAGTGTAATGGAAAATTTTAAGGAAATTGTTTTAGCTTATGGTCAAAGCGACGAATATTCATTTGTATTTAGAAGAAATGCAGAACAATTTAAACGAAGAGGTTTAACTAATTAAATAATAATAATAATAATAATAATAATAATAAGAATAAGCGATTGAATTTTCAACTTAGAATTCGAATTCTCCATTTTACTCAACGAAAATTATATATAAATATATTTTCGCTCTGTAGCGCTAATCTTTTTTCAAATATGAGACTGCGTACAGAGCGAAAAAATATTTAATTTCGATACATTTTGCATAAAACGAAGAATTCAAAATCTAACTTCAAAATTGAATATTTTCATTTTACTTAAAAAATATCTGAATGAGATATGTTCTCGCTCTGTATGCATAATGCCAGTTAAAATTTGATTAATTCTACCGAGGGAAAAAATTCCTAATTCAATATTTGTTGAGTAAAATGAAGAAATCGAATTTTTAGATTAGAATTTAGCTCAAACACCCTTAAATGAAGATCTAGAATTTTGAAATATCCTCTTTGTGATTTTTACAGTTTTTAAAATCACGTCAAACGTGAATTCTCTCTTCGCGTCTTCGTACGTCTTCTACTGGTCTCAGTTATTTAGGGACAAGGAACTTCGATATCCACCAGCCTTCGATGCAAGATTAGTTTTGTATCCGATGGATAATAATTTAAGGGATTATTTATCCTGGAGACAGGCTGACGTTCATATTAATAATCTTCACAATACTTGTTTCTGGAATCTGGTACAAAAGAAAAACATGACGACGAACGAGGTACCTAATATTTTAATTAATTGAAGATACTGTATTAAAATAAGTTCTTAATAATATATTTTTTCAGGCTAATGAAAGACTGAAAGGAACAGTCTCGTCGGATAAAAACGAAATGCTCTTTCAAGATTTCGGCATAAATTACAACAACGAATTACCAATCTTCCGAAAAGGGACAATACTCCTTAGAAAAACAGTTCCTGCCGAACACGGAAGAACGAAAAGTAAAATCGTTACGATATGTGACGATCTCATAGGTGATAGATTTTGGATCGAGAACACAGAACTTTTTGGTGAAAAATATGCCGAGGAATTAAAAAAATCGCCACAATCTCCAGTCCGGGAACGAAGAGGGCGAAAATCCCAAGAATTAAATAAAAGTTGATTCTAAATAGTTAATTTTGAATGCATTTTTTTACATTTATATATAATGTACAGGATGTGAATTGCACAATAAAAAGCAGATTGAATTCTTAACATGGAATGCAGAATGCGTTTATTGTGTACGGTTTACAGACAACAAATGTACCTCTGATAATACTATACTGGAGATAGACATTACAATAAAATATATACTATGTACAAGACGTTGTTTGTTCTTTGAATTAAATTGCATGCCAATAAACATAAACGAACAACAAAATTTAATCCAAATTCTCGACTTTTTGACTGGCAGTAAACAATCTTTTTTGAATGAGATTTACCTACATTCTCGTAGGCATGAGAATATTAATAAAAGATAAGTTACTTTATGATTAAAAGATCGGTATGTAATTGTCGATTTTGGCACGATGCTTTTGAGCCACGCATTCCGATATCCAGACGATATTGCGGCACTCCTGTTCCTTGAGTTTCAAGTAACTGTAGAAAACGCCGAAGTGGAATTGCTGGAGGAATGCATTCACATTGAGACGTACCTCGCGCTCGAAGAATTTATCCTCGAGGGTTTTATCCCCCGGATTGTTGCCTGCGCCTTCGAAGAGGGCACTGTATTCCTGAAAATAAAGCGAAAATTAGAGAAGTATAAAATGAATTGTAAGGAAAAAGACGCAAATATTTACAGCATAATATTCTGCAACTGCCTTCACTTGCTCGTAATCGTCAGCTCGGGCCAAAGCTGCTAATCCATCCGGGTTTAGTCGACCACATCGTGGGTACAATTTTGCACGGTCGTCTTTTCCCAACTCCGTTCCAAAAGAGTTAATTGTGATTATGATAGCTCGCCTGTCTGCTTCAAACTGGTAAAAACATTTTTTATTAGTTACAATATTTAGAAAACTAAGGCTTAGTTTCTAGCATAGTAGTTTTAGTAGAAATAACTGCCTTACAGCAAGTATTTCACACATTGTGTCTGCAGTTGTGCCTCCAATATCTTTACAGAACTTGTAAAAAGCCTCGAGATAAGCTTTGTACAAAGTGTTCCTAATAATTTCGATGTTCATCTCATCCAAGTCCTGCTCGGAAATGCAATCGACAAAGAACGGAGCTGCAAATAAAATATATAATATTAAACTCTGAATTATTGTTTATTTTCGTCTGTTTTTTCTTTTTTTAAATAAATTACCGAGAGGAGTGTCGACGAGAACAGCATTGTACAATTCTGCAGGAGTTGCTGCGACGTGAATGGCCTCCATCTGCTCGAAACTTCCTAGAGGATGACATTTGGGAATCAATTCGGAAATAGGCCGCTGATGCAAAGTTCCAGTGATGAGGAGAATAATATTGTCGATCATGTAACTGTAGGTGATGAAATCGAGGAATTGTGACAACGGCTCCACGGAATGGTTCCGCATATGCTGAAATTCCACCACGAGCTTTTCCCTCAATTTGTCATCGATCACGCTGACAGCGAGAGGCGAAGGTTCGTTTGCCAAGAAACTGCCATAATCTGTTCCTGCCAAGTGGAGCTTCAAATCTGGGGACAAATTTCATTTATTAGATTCTTTTCGTAAATTAAAAAAATATTAATTAAGTAGCTTAAGAAGAGTAATTAAGTATCAGAAAGAAAAATCTGTATATCGTTCCTTTATCAGTCGAGTTTAATAATAAGAATAATAAGATTAATAAAGGTTTATTAAGTTGCCTTCCATGGAGATAATCAAAGTCACGAGGTATGAGGTTTTCTATGTTCTGAACATATAAAAAAGGATTCGTAGAAATTAAAAAATGAAGAATATAAATAGAATTTATCGGAGAATTTTGAACCGAGCCACGAAAATAGAAAGGAAGGTCTATAATTGATTAATTATAGGGAATCAATAATTGAAGTTATTTTAACAAATTTGTCCCGTTATTAATTATTTTTTTCGAGAAATATAACAAACTAGAAAGTTTATATTGTTGAAGAGTCGAAGATCTAAGGAAACAATGAAAATGTTAAAAAATAAACAAAATTGTGAGAGAATTACCTTCAAGTGTTTCACACTGGACTAAGTTTAAATAATCAGATTGTTGGAGGATTCCACACTTGAAACCACGACACAAACCCTCCAGATAACCGTTGTCGATATTAAACATGCAACCCTTCATTCTGAATATTTTTTTTCACGATTTTAAGGAATAAAAACGACCGATATGTCAAATTCGGAGCAGAAAACTCGGACTCGCCCTTTTTTCGCGAGTCGATCATATGATCTGTTAAGCCTTGAAGTTGGTCATTAATCGAGATCTCGACATTTCAAAATGGCGGATCAGATGCGCGCGCACGTTCAGCAAATTAATAAAACAAAAATGATAAAAGCAGTTCTTTTATTTAAATTAAAAAATATCCAGTGATTAAAAATACTGATTTATTAATGAATCTGTCGACAAAAAGGAATTTTCATAATTGGTATAGTAGTTTCGGATACATAATTAAGTTATGGAAGAAATATAAAGACTGACTTTTAAAATTCCCGCCTGGGATGGGGAATAATTTCCAATGGACCGAATTGGAAATTTACCAGTTTGTTTTGAATCGTGAATTATGGAAAAAATGTACAGATAATAGATAATAAATTCCAGAAAGAGTGGAAAATTATTTATATTATATTTTATAAGATTTAAAACTATTTTGAATTGGAATGTATATATATATATATTTGAAAATCGAAAAATATTCTCATAATAATCGGTAATATTCTCGAGAATATTACCGAATTTTATATAACCGGGAGAATTTTACATTTGTCTAGCAGACGACAGCAGACAAGATTTAACAAAAATAACAAAATTTCATAATATTGCAAAAATTAAGAAAATATTGGAAAAGTGAATAATAAAAAAGGAAGTTCTACTCGCGAGTGGAATTTACTGATATTTGGAGATATATTTGGTGTTCAATGATAATTATTGAAAGAAAATGTGCAGTATTTGGGATTTTGAAATATTATAAATATTTCTTGTGATCCTCTAACCTTAAATCAGAAATGAATTATTTATTTTATTAAATAAACAGTGTTTGCAACGTTAAACGTTTGAATTTGAATTTTTAACGTCATGATTAGAAAAAAATTGATGGGATTGTCCTTTACTTTAGGAAATTCTAGTCGTAGTTTAATAAATATAAGACTGAGATTTGTTTCTCAACTTTCAGCGAGTGAAAAAGGTAAATTTGGTAAATTATATTTGTATATAAGTTATATATAAAAATATGACTTGGAATTCACTGTTTTTAGAGTGCAGGATTTATATTTTTCTAAAATAATTTAACTTACAAGACCTTCGATTCAGAATAATTTTGAATATTTTAATTCAAAATTGTTCAACTTTTAACACGTGTTCAACTCAAAAGATATATTTGTTGAATTTTTGAAATTATATCATTTTTAGTGGCACACTAAAGTTATACAATTTTAAAAACCTTTTAAGGTTTTTGGAGTCAGTTCTAATCTAAAAATTCGATTTCTTCATTTTACTCAACAAATATTTAATTTTTAATTTTTTCCCTTTGTACAATTAATCAATTTTTAATTAGAATTATGTGTACAGAGCCATAAAATATTTAATTCAAATATTTTTTAAGTAAAATGAAAATATTCAATTTTCAAGGTAGATTTTGAATTCTACATTTTATGCAAAAATTATCAAAATTAAATATTTTTTCGCTCTGTATGCAGTCTTATATTTGGAAAAAGATTAGCGCTACACAGCGAAAAAATATTTATCTATAATTTTCGTTGAGTAAAGTGGAGAATGGAATTTTGAGCTTAACACTTGGGTTCAATGACCTTGAGAAGTTTCTAGGAATTTAAAGGGATTATAGGAGATTTGTATATTATAATATTTAAAAGATTTAGTGGACTTTTGAAGGACTTGTTGAAATTTTAAGAGAGATTTTTTAAAGAGTTTAGAGAATTCAAAGAATTTTAAGGAATTTTAAAGGATTTTACAAAGCTTATAAGAATTTTAAGAAAGATTTTTTTAAAGTGATTTTAAGAGATTTGATTGAAAATTTTAAAAATCTCACAAGATTTTTATGATTTATAAAAGATTGAGTAAAGTGGAGAATGGAATTTTGAGCTTAACACTTGGGCCCAACGGCTTTAATCGAAATTTTTAATTTAAAATTCTTTCAATTCGAAATTGTCTAATCTATACGTATTTTTTCGAATTATAACAATATTAATTAATTTATATAAAAAATTTCAGATGATGATTTATCGCCAAATGATGGGAATCTACCAGAATTAAACTATAAAAAGGTTATGAATATGTTAACCGACATAGTAAATCAACCCAAAATTCCTCCGAAATTTTGTGTGAAATTTTTAAGAACAATGGAATTTTATAAAGCTGACAAAGGATGTCTACAAAAGCTTCAAGGAGATTCCCGTTTTAAACTCTTATGTGACAATTTGACCGATATAAGTGAATCAATTCCCCAAAAGGAAGCTATTTATATTCTAATTCAATTATGTAAATTAGGAATAAACAATATCTATCCTTTAGCGGTGATAAGATATTGGAATCGACATATCGCTAGTTTAAGAAATATAAGCTGCGTTGAAATTGAGAATTTACTTGTAGAAGTACTGGGGCGTTCGACAAATATTGCCTGGATAGAAAGGAAGAAGTTTCTTTTGGCACGACGACTTAAAATTAAATTTTCAGTTGAGGATCTTGAGAATTATTCCACGGCTTCGATAATTAGTGCTTTTAATTTAATGAAAGCTTTTAAAATTGTGGATTTGAAGACATCTGATACACTCCTTAAGATTTTGGCGAATCAATTTCCACCTAACTGGTTTCAAATATTTTGTATTCTCACCCATTTCGATGATCTCCTTCCTGAATACGAATCGCTTTTGCAAGAAGCGCGGAAACATATATTTAAAGATATATTTCTCATTAAAAGTGTTTATCCGCTTCCGAATCTGATCACGCTTTTAATATCCATCAACACCAAAGTTTCCAATGGGTGAGAGTTTATAATTCATTTTATAAGAGGCATGGCCTGGAAACAGTGTTGCCGTAAATCTGAATTAGTAATTTTATTTGAACTTGACTTTTATTTTTTCCTATAGACACCTAGAATTTTACGACCCTAAAGTTGTGGATACGATAGTCGATGAAGCTTTGGGGCAAGAATGTCGTTTCGAAAAAGGAAGTTTAATATTGAATCTTATTTCGTCAATGTATCACCAGCACATCCCGCTTTTGGATTATTTAATAAGAAAGTACGAGGAAGATAAACATCCCAAGAAATTAAATCAATTAGTAAATTTATTTACGTACGCAGTTAGAGTCAACTGTGAAACAACTGCTCGACTTTTGCTTGAAAAGGTGATGTGTCAAGAAGAGTCGATTAAAACTAAAAGGAAGATGTTAATTAACGTCGCTTATTATATGTCAGTATTAGACTATTGCGATCAAGGTTTGCTAGAAACTCTTTTTACCCAAATTCAGATCAATATTCAAAATTACAAGACACAAAGATTGATCAGCTGGTTGAAGATTTTTCATCCCTCTATTTCCTTGCCAAAGTTAGTGGACGAGGTATTCGAAATTATTGAGAGAGAAAATGTAGAAAGAAAACAATTTAATATTCTTTGTCAAACAACTTCGAAGAAATTTGAAAAGAAAGAGGTGAAGGTTTTTCCTCTGAAGTCGAAGCTGGAAGCACTTTTTGGTGGTCCTGAGTACTTACTGACGAATGTTAAAGTCAGGTTTGGATTAACAGTTGGTAGGTTTGATTTAATTTAAATAATTAAACTCCATGGTTTACTATATTTTGGAAAATAACGAGTATTATATTTCAGATCATGCGATAATTTTTAGAAAAGGTGGTTACCCTGTTGCTGTCAATTTAAACACGAAGACGAGTGCTGATGATGAAATTTCATTAAATAGGCTTTCTATCCCTCCAAATTCTCACATGTAAAATTTTTTCTTTTTATTTCCCCAGGTTACAGTGCGTTTGAACCAACTTTAGTTGAAAGGTCGTTGCATATAAGATTTTTCTATTGATTATAGTTGACATTTTGAAAAAAGTTGACTTCTTCATTTTACTTTAACAAATATTAAATTTGGAATTTTTTCCCTCTGTAGAATTAATAAATTTTTTAATAGAATTATGCGTACACAGCAGGAAAATATCTAATTCAAATATTTTTTAAGTAAAATGAAAATATTCAATTTTAAAGTTAGAATTAAAAAATTAAAAAATGTTAAAACGTAGAATTCTAAATCTAACTTCAAAATTGAATTTTTTCCTTTTACTTAAAAAATATTTGAACTAGATATTTTCTCGCTCTGTACGCATAATTCTATTAAAAATTTCATTAATTCTACAGAGGGAAAAAATGCCAAATTTAATATTTGTTAAAGTAAAATGAAGAAATCGAATTTGTAGATTAGAACTCGGTCCCAACGCCCTTAAAATGTTCTTAGGATGTCAGACAACTATAACCAATAGGAAAATCTCATATGCAAAGACCTTTCAATTAAAGTTGGTTCAGACGCACCGTAAGGTTCGATAAATCTAGGTATAAACTTTCTTTTTATTTTTAGAGTTATTTTCCAATATATTCCACCGAGGGGTTACGTACTGAACACAGGAGAGATGAATGGACCTTTCAAGATGTATATAAAATGCCTGAAAGAATTAAAGTACAACACAATTTTCGTGGATCAATTCGAATGGAACAATGTGCCTGACTCTGAAAAAACTCCTTGGCTGATGCGAATTATTCGACAAGAGTGCAATCATGTTTTCAAAAATGAAGCTTACTTCGTTTAATGTTCATAGACATTGTTAAAATTACTTTAAATTATGACTTCTGTTTTAAAACAAAAGTCGTTTTTACCGACTTTAAGTTAAACAATTACAAATATGATTGGAACAACTTGTTCTTCCAGTGAACGTGATGAAGTTAAGAATTAAATAGACTTAATTTACTATAAAAAAATGGGTTCTTATTCAATAACATAAAGCAGGAATTTTAAAATATAAATTTAATTTCCTTAAAATCAAAGTTCTGTACAATGTCTTCTGTTTAACGATACAGAATCGCATACTCTGCTCTGCACTTTAAAAGTACGTCGCTTTCTCATTTACAATATTTACAAAATGTACAAATGTAGCTAAATTAAAAATTCGATAACAAATTGATTCACGCGACAACAACTGACTCGGGTTTCAACCCTCTGAACATGTTGTAATCGATATGCTGGTTGGCCTCAATATTCAAAGGCCTCGAAGGCTTGCTCGGCGCAGCGAGTAATCTGCTCCAGGCTCTGCAAGTTTTTCCCGACCAGACCCACATTCCGGCAGTGACACCAATCACCAAGGAGAGAAAAAGCCTCAAGAGGGCAACTTCCAACCCAGCCGCACTATAAACTGGTCCAGGAACACAGTTCTCAGTCGCCCTGCAGTCGAGGGCAGCTAAAAGTGCTAAAGTTCTCCACCTGGGTTTCACATGAGACTCATGAACTGTGCAGGTCAAAGTTCCCAAGGCAGGCAAGGCGTAGAGCAAGGCGAAGATTCCTAGCCTTGTCATCAGCCTCTCCAGTTTTGTTGCACTTCGACCTGCTGATCTGACTGCTCTTCTCACCCGAACAAGGGCACCACCTGCTAAGCAAGCGAAGACACAGCCGAGAAGAAGGAAGACAGCGTGCGGCACGACTTCCAACCAAAGAGCAGATTCATCCGAGATCTGGCAGAGTCCTGTTAATTCGTCTGCGACGATGTTTCTCGAGATCAAAGTACCTGAAGAGGTGAAGAAGTTTTTTTTAGAATATGTTGAACTTGGTGATTGAAAATTTTACTAATGTGATCTTCATATTTACCAGCAGTTAAGAGAATTGGAAGGCCCCAGGCTGTTGCGTGTAAGTATGTTGCAATATTGTGAAGAGCTTCGCTGCTCCATTCATGTCTGGCACTCAGTAACCAGCAGCCACAGAGAATTGTCCACCAGACACTGCTTACCAAGGTGAGGTAGTATCTTGCCAGCCACCAAATTGTGCAGGGGATGCTTCTCAAGCCATCATGTACCTGAACAGAATTAGGAAATAATTAATTGAATTCCTGTACATCCCTGGCGGAAAGTTCGGATAGAAAAAAATGTATCCTTTTGAATCAATTTCATTCTGGAATTTGTATCCGAAGCAAACAGTTTCATTCCGATCTAATTCGAAATCCGATCAAAGATTCCTATCCTAATCAAACCGAGATCGATCTAAGGATTCCTATTCGATTTAATCCGAAATGAAAAAGAGGATTCTAATCCGACTGAATCCGAAGTCATCCAAAATTTCTATCCGATCTAATCCGAAGTCAAAGAAAGGATTTCAATCCGAATGAATCAGATCTAATCCGAGGTTTAAGGCAGGATTTCAATCCGAATGAATCCGATCTAATCCGAGAAAGAAACAAAGATTCCAATCTAAACTGAAGGATGCTGTTCAGTGACATATTTGCACTTACATTTGGATTGGAAATGATAGATAATAAGTTCGGGTTGGTTTCGGATTCATTCGGATTAAAGCTGCAGATTAGAAAGGATTGAAAGTAGTTCGAATTGATTTCGGATTCATTCGGATTAGGGGCAACGGTTTAAAAATGATTAAAAGGCAAGCTTTGGATTCATTCGGATTAAATTTGAAGTTGAGACACAGATTAAATAGGATTAAAAAGGATTAAAAACATTCTTCGGATTAGATCGGAATGAAACTGTTTGGTTCGGACACAAATTCCGGAATGATTCGGAAATTTCCAATTTGGTTCGGAATGAATTTCAATCCGAATGAAACCAATCTAATCCCAAGTCAAAGAAAGGATTTAAATCCGAATGAATCCGATCTAATCCGAGATCGAAACAAGGATTCCAATCTAAACTGAAGGATGCTGTTCACTGACATATTTGCACTTACATTCGGATTGGAAAGGATAGAAAATAAGTTCGGATTGGTTTCGTATTCATTCGGATTAAAGCTACGGATTAGAAAGGATTGAAAGTAGTTCGAATTGATTTCGGATTAATTAGGATTGAGGTCACGGATTGAAAAGTATTGAATGGTAACTTCAGTTTAGAACTACGGATAGAAAAGGATTAAAATTCGTTCGGATTGATTCAGATTGGGATAACGGATTGAAAAGTGTGTACGAATTGAATATCGGATTAATTCGGACTGAAATTTTTGTTGGTTACGGATTGAAAAGGATTGAAAGTATTTCCGAATTTTCTCGGATTCATTCGGATTGGAAATCGGATTGAAACTTTGTTTCGGATTAGAATCGGATTCATTCGGTTTGGTATCGGATTCAATCGGATTCATTAGGTTTAAAGTCGGATTCATTCGGATTCAATTTTGTAGAGACTGATGGTTTGGAAAGAATTAAATAGGATTAAAAAATCTTTTTTGATGAGGCTCGGATTCATTCGGATTGAAATGTGAGATCGGTTTAGTTTCGGATTCAATCGGATTAGATGTACGGTTTGAAAAGTGTGTTTGGATTCATTTGGATTGGAAATACGGATTAAAAAGTGTATTCGGATAGATTTCGGATTCATTCGGATTAGGGGACACGGATTAAAAATGATTAAAAGGTAAGCTTTGGATTCATTCGGATTGAATTTGGAGTTGATACACAGATTAAATAGGATTAAAAAGGATTAAAAACATTCTTCGGATTAGATCGGAATGAAACTGTTTGGTTCGGACACAAATTCCGGAATGATTCGGAAATTTCCGATTTGGTTCGGAATGAATTTCAATCTGAATGAAACCAATCTAATCCCAAGTCAAAGAAAGGATTTAAATCCGAATGAATCCGATCAAATCCGAGATCGAAGCAAGGATTCCAATCTAAAGTGAAGGATGCTGTTCAGTGTCATATTTGCACTTACATTCGGATTGGAAAGGATAGGAAATAAGTTCGGATTGGTTTCGCATTCATTCGGATTAAAGCTATGAATTAGAAAGGATTAAAAGTAGTTCGAATTGATTTCGGATTAATTAGGATTGAGGGCACGGATTGAAAAGGATTGAATGGTAATTTCAATTTAGAACTACGGATAGAAAAGGATTAAGATTCGTTCGGATTGATTCAGATTGGGATAACGGATTGAAAAGTGTGTACGAATTGAATATCGGATTAATTCAGACTGAAATTTTTGTTGGTTACGGATTGAAAAGGATTGAAAGTATTTCCAAATTTTCTCGGTTTCATTCGGATTGGAAATCGGATTGAAACTTTGTTTCGGATTAGAATCGGATTCATTCGGTTTGGTATCGGATTCAATTTTGTAGAGACTGATGGTTTGGAAAGAATTAAATAGGATTAAAAAATCTTTTTTGATGAGGCTCGGATTCATTCGGATTGAAATGTGAGATCGGTTTAGTTTCGGATTCAATCGGATTAGACGTACGGTTTGAAAAGTGTGTTTGGATTCATTTGGATTGGAAATACGGATTAAAAAGTGTATTCGGATAGATTTCGGATTCATTCGAATTAGGGGCCACGAATTAAAAATGATTAAAAGGTAAGCTTCGGATTCATTCGGATTGAATTTGGAGTTGAGACACAGATTAAAAAGGATTAAAAAGGATTGAAAACATCCTTCGGATGAGATCGGAATGAAACTGTTTGGTTCGGACACAAATTCCGGAATGATTCGGAAATTTTCGGATTGGTTCGGAATGAATTGCAATCCGAACCTTCCGCCAGGGTAGGTATTAAAAAAGTTCAATTTTTTTTCATCTACAATAATGTCTTTCCTTTTGAATCTCAATCTTTCTAATTTTTCTAGGTTTTTCTAAGTTTTTTCCACTGTGGTGACAGCGATGGGATCTTTCTCAACTAAGAAATATCAAAGAGTAATATCAAATTATATAACAATTAATCTCGACTTACTGGAACGTAACTGGGCCCGTCACGTTGAGTAGCACAGCTCAAATTTTCCGAGCCAACTGCGCCTCTGATGATGAAAGCAACGGACAGCAAATTGTAGCACAGGGCGAGGAAGACAATCGGTCTTTCAGGGTAGCGAAATCGGGAAGGATCCACCCAAAATGTGAGGAGAGTAAAAAGCGTCGAGAGGAAACAAAGCCAAGCCCATCCAATCATCCAGCGTTCGGCGAATCTTTTGTCTTCTGCCCTGTAATAAGCGTCTGCTCCACACCTCGGGACGCACGATATCTGAAAACATGCAAAAGTCAGAGTCAGTCTCTGGAAAAAAGCGCCAAACAACTGCGGTTATTGGGAATTCTTTAGTCAAAGGGCGTATATATAAAAGAAGACGAATAAAAGGCTAATAGAAAATAAAATCAATTGTGCACTAACAATGTCGATATCCGGCGTCTGAATAAAGTGCGGTGGGCACTGATGATGGTGATTGGTTGCCGTGGGTAGCTCTACAGGTTGCATTGATTGAACAGGCCATTGCTGCTGAATTGCTGGTACCGCCGGCGATAGGGTTTCCGATAGAGCCTCTTCCGGCGGCGGTTGCACGCACAGTGTCCCTGAAACAAAGAATTTGCTTATCACGATGGTTCAAAGGTCCAGGATGAAAAATCAGAGATGTAGGGTTTTTTAACTCTATCAAGACTCACCACTGTCAGGGAATCGATCACAGTCGAGCATATTTGGCCATGGTAAGGTGAAACTCGTCAAGGCGGGTTCGCAAGCTCGTCTCACCGACAAGCAAAGCGGCTTGCAAGCTGGAATTGCCACATTCTCTGAACAGACTGGAGCAAAAACAGCGCAGAGGAAGATCCTTAGATGACGAGAACAGTTGTAGTGCACCAGAGGCATCAGCGCTGTCAGCTGGAACAAAAATATTTTTCAGTTAAAACCAATTGTGAAAAAAAGCGACTCGACTATGAATCGTTTCTGCTAAATATTCTGCTTTGAAATTCAGATTTGGTATGAGGCAGCAAGATCTGAAAGAACAGTGAAGAAGGCGTCGGAGGCGGAAAAGGAAGAAAAAGGAAAGAGGCTTGAGATATAACGAGCGGCGTGCATCGCGGGTAATTATCCCGCCCATTCTTCCCGCCTCTCTCGACGGACTCGTCCTTTCGGTGGGCCTTAGATTCGCCCATTACGTCCCGTCCGTTTCTTCGCCCGGACCCATTCGCCCAAATTATAGTTCCCATGAAATTACGTGGTAACCTGTAACACTGGGCCGCTGGCACCGTCTTGCTTCTTACACGTGCACGCATGTATCTTCAGGATGCGAGTGTAAGTGAGAAGTTGTATACTCTCAAGTACGTGCCCTGTAGGCAGCAGGTTCTCTCGAACCTGTCCGGAATCGTGGAACCCGCAAAAGGGCAATTCCTACTCTCTTGGAAGATATATAGTTGTTACTGGAGGAATAGAAGATTCCGAATAAACAAGGTGAAGGTTTCAAGATGTAGCGTTGCTCAAATGACAAAGCTAACTTTTGGAAAGGCTAGGAGATAATATAATTGGAGATATTATTGGGACTGCGTCCGTTGGATATTCTGATTAAGAAACAAGCATCTTTGGAGGCACATAGACTGATAATAAAAGGATTTGATAGTGCGGTTGAGAGGGCTTATTTGGACAGGATTAGGAAGAACAAATTCTGTGAAAACAACGTCCTGGACATGGAAACTGACGTTACGGTTAGGAAACTTTCGTTCATGAAGCTCTTTAAGGTGATTTTGCCAGATAGGAAAATGTGGCATGATGAACAGAAACGAGAAGTGATGTTTAAACCGGGAGGACTCATCTGGTATACGGTTGGATCTAAAGACTCTCAGGGTTCCGGAGCTGGAGTCTGTGGGAGGATACTAAGGGCTGAAATTTCAATATAACTTGGTAGATTCCCCACAGTATTCCAAGCCGAGGTGGTAGCTATAAAGACGTGTCTTGAAGATATTTGTATGCGGGTATATAAATGCCAGCATATTTATATTTGCTCTGATAGTCAAGCTGCACTTAAAGCCCTTGATTCTCAGGAGATTACATCCAAGTTAGAATGGAACTGTCTTCAGGTCCTTCTTCAGGTATCAGCGGCCAATTGGGTAAAACGAATCTGGGTGCCTGGTCATGAGGATATCTTGGGAAATAAAAAGGCGGATGCATTGGCAAAAAAGGGAGCTTTAATGTCCCTTATTGGACCAGAGCCCTACTGCGGTGTATCATATGCTGTAGCTAGAGGAGCGGTTGAGGAGTGGGCTCAACGATTACATGAGAGGCGGTGGGATGAAGCCAAGGAACTAGTGCAAAATCTACGAAAGGTTTCTTGTGAGTTAATCTGTGACATGGTTTTAAGTTTTTGAGGACGAGATCTGTAATGGAGAAAAGAGTTTAAAAAAAAGATGAAGAGAAGAAAGGTCGTGTCGGCAAATGGAGGAATAAGTAGAAGCGAGGAGTATAAGGAGATGAGGAACAAGAAAAGGCCTGGAATAAGATGAACAAGGAAGCCGAGGAAGAGAAGAAGCGGGGAATAAATGTGAAAAAGGAAAAAGGATGCGGTAGGCCGAGAAGGCAAGAAGCCGTAGAGCAGAAGACGGACGTCTTGTTGTCTCCGAGCTCGCTTGTCTGTCAGCTGCTTTAAAATGCCGTTTCGCAGGCTTCTTTTGTTGAGCTTCTCTCTTTCCCTCTTCCGGCCTGATGCATTCTGCGGCTCTTTTTCTCCGTCGGTACGGCAAAGTCCGCGGCGGAAAAAACGCGAAATAACGAACGGAAGGGCTGATACTGAGCGAACCGGTCTCCTCTCTCGATTTAAAATCGTCTCTCCCTTCGATCGAACCTCTTCCTCTATAGTGGCATTCACACGCACGAGTTGCTCTGCAAGTGCAGCCGCACACCTTGACATCGACGAGGACCCTGCGTCGATGTCCGAGACATCACTCAGCCGCCCTCCTTGTCCATCTTTTTCCGAACTCGGTCTGTTACGGACGAACGCCCTTGCGATTCCCTTTCTTTAGTTTGTTTTTTTTTTCGACTGCGACTTCATCGTGGGACTTGATTTTATAAGCCCTTCTCAGAAAATGTCTCGGTATAATTTTGCGATCATTACTTAGATAAAAGGCTCTTGAGTGATATAACTTTAATTGAAATTCGTTTCTAGGAGTCCTGCCGGAAATCACACGCTTTTATTTGACCAAAAGAAGGGTTGTGTGAATTGGAGAGAGAAATTGGTCGCAGGTCGAAGACTGGGGGATAGATTATGGACGCAGATACTCTGTAATTTCAAGCCTTCCGGGAATGGACGGGACTTTATAATTGACAGCAATGTCTGCGTCTTCGCCAAGATGGAGGCGGATGGTCGAAGGTACGAAGTTAGAAGTCGCCGAGGGGACTGTGACGAGGCCTAAAGGATGGCCAGTCTGTAATTGACGTGCACCCGAGTCTTTAGGCCGGATGTGGTAGAACGTTAAGGACAGCAATTACCTTCTGGTAAATGTAATAAAGGCCCGTTGTTTCTTTCCTTGTGCCTAGCATTTGGTCTCGATTTCAGCTACCTTTAACCCAAATTCTCCGACCTCGACAATTGTCTCGATAAAATAAGCAAAATAACCATCTGATAATATTTTTCTAAATATGATAAATTGCTTTTGCCTATGGATTGGAGGAAAGGAATGGATTCAAGAAAAGTTGTTGAAGATGACGTAACTTGAGTGGTTGATTATAGCTGGAAAAGATGATAAATTAGTGAAAGAGGTAAATGTCCAGCGATGGTGTTGCGTGCGTCAGGCTAATGGCGCTTCACGGTCAAAAGAGTATATAAATGTGGATATACATGGAGTAAGAGTATGTACCTTGAACCTATACGCCGACAAACGCTGTCGTAGTCATCGTCCGGTAATCCTTTGCGGAGAGCACCGGACGGAAAGAGTATAAGGCTTTGAAAGTCGAGGCAAAACGATAGCGGCTTCTTTGACGTCGATACGCCAGCCGGTCATTCCATTATTTGAGAGCTTGTAATACACCGTCTCAGAATTAACGCAAGCCTTTAAAAAGTCGAATAGGTTTTCACAAAAAGCTCACCAACAGATTTGACTCGTCATATCTACGAAACACAAACTGAAGGATTATCTGTATATATTTGAATACAAAAAAGGTCAACTAAATAGAGGAGTAGAGACATTATCTGGAAATCCTGTAATTCCCAATGACACAATTGATTCACCGGAAGCCGATAAATCTATACCGATTCGGATGGTTCGGGCTCCATGGGGTGTAACTGAAATGGGAGTTCTAAGAATGGCGTCTCTAATCGACCTAATAAAAGCAACTTAATGATGCTCAGATATCACAAAATTCAGACCATACGGCAATGTCAAATGGAAGTACTATCTAAACCTATCTAAAGGTTTCCCAAGTAATAAACTCTGGTCAAGCTATAATGACCGCAACCTGCTGAACGGACGATGACAACAATGACGGATTGACTCTGAAATGTACAATTAGTAGACGAAAAGAAATTCTGGAAAATGAATGCACTCGTAACGAATGTACTCATTGTTGCGAATGGTTTCCTATTTCCCGGAGTGAAAAGAGAGTAAGGCTCGATTCTCTGATCCGACGTCCCTCTTTAAAAGAATTGAGCAGGTATCTGTTACGATCTTGAAGTTGCGTTGAATCTCTCGGCTGAAGGAGCACCAAAGAGTGGACCTGGAGTTTAGAGAAACGGAGAACGTAAATGTAAGGGAAAGGGACGGAGCGAGAAGAAGGCCGAGCGAGCCGACAAAGAGACGGCTTTCTTACTCCATTCCGAGCCAGGACGAAGACCTGAAGACCGGATCGCGAATGCCAGGCTATTCAGACTCCATCCAAGGGGAGAGAAATCCACCGTGAAACACTCAAGATATTTTGATTCGTGCAGGATGTACTTTTTCACCCTAAATACTTATCTAGCTCCATTATTCTAAAAGAATATTCAGATTCCCCAGAATCATCGTTTGAAAGAATTTTCGAATTTTCTACACGGAGAAACTTTTCATTGTAGAATGTAATATTATAATATTCATTTTTACTAAAGTCAATAGGATTAAAGTGAAGACATACACTCAGAAAAAAGTTTGGTTGATTCAAAAAAAATTTGGTTAAATCAACCAAATAAATGCATTGCTATAGGGTCAATCAAATGTTTGGTTGATTCAACCAAATTTTTTGGTTAATAAAGTTTGGTTGATCCAACCAAATGTTTTAGTTGACCCAATAAAATATTTTGTTTAATCTAACAAAATTTTTTGTTGGTTTAAAAAAAGTTTTTTTGATTTTCAATATTCTTTATAACCTATTCGCAATGAAAATTAATACACTTATATAAATACACATATGTATACACGGAGAAAACTGGATAGTCAAATTTAGGACAGCCAGCATCTAAGATATGTCAACCTGAATATCTTGATTAGTAAAGTCGATTATCCCAATGTTCAGATTGTATATCCAGATTTTCAGGTTAACTATCTTGGAAGGCTGTTCTATAGTTTACACTCCAGATAGTCAGTTTGACTATCCATTTTTCTCCGTGTAATATATATAAATACACTTATTAAATATATAAATCCACTTATACACTGTTAAATAAATACTATTCACTTTCACAACGCCAACCGTCAATCGAGCCGTCAACCAGCATAAGCG
>UCOK01017892.1:5112-28317 GCA_900474325.1 Synergus umbraculus
GGTATGCATTGGTTTAAGGGCATGTGTTACTTACAATATGAGCAAATTTTTAAACCCGGTTTTTTTCCTACAATTTTTACATTTTCAAAAAAATTGTAGAAAAAAAACCGGGTTTAAAAACTTGCTTATATGGTAAGTAACACATGCCCTTAAGACATATATAATACTTTCTTTCATGATATCTTTGCGTACCTATTTTAAGAAATTTTAAAGAATTTTAAAAGGATTTTTTAAGGAATTTTAATGTTTATCGTGGAGTTTTAAAGGATTTCACGAGATTTTTTATTGTTTTTTTTTTAATTTTGTGGAATTTTAGGGAATTTTGAAAAGTTTTGTAAAATTTCAAAAAAATTTTATATATTTCAAGGGATTTTAAAGTTCTTCGTTACATTATAAAGGATTTTGAGAAACTTGGAAGAAATTTTAAGGAATTATAAATATTTTCGTGGAATTTACAAGGATTTTAAGTCTTGTAAGAATTTTCAGTAATTTTAAAAGATTTATCGTATTATTTATCTTTAATTCAAGAAAATAATTTTCTTAATTCTTGACAATTTTAATGTATGAATAATTAATAAAAATATTACAATATTATAATATTGTAAATATTAAATATTACGTAATATTTTTGTCAAAAACTGGAGCATTTAATTTTTTTCGAGGGTATGCATTGGTTTAAGGGCATGTGTTACTTACAATATGAGCAAATTTTTAAACCCGGTTTTTTTCCTACAATTTTTACATTTTCAAAAAAATTGTAGAAAAAAAAACCTGGTTTAAAAACTTGCTTATATGGTAAGTAACACATGCCCTTAAGACATATATAAAACTTTCTTCATTAATTTTTTGTAAAAGAAAATACGGTTCTTGTAAATGTTATTTGTGTTATAAAAAACAAAAAAAAAATAACTACACTCGAAAAAATTCCCTGACAATTCCAGGTTTTTCAGGTTTTCCAGGTCTGAAAATTTGATATTTTAAAATAAAGCTGTATTCCAAAATTTATGATGCAGAAACTTTGAATAATATTCTTGGGTGTATGTACATGAAAAGTGATAAGGATTAAAGGCGAACAGGAAAAGAAAAGAGAAATTAGTCCAAAGGGAATGTAAAGCTGTAATAAAACTGAATATAGATGATGTAGGTATATAAAATATTCTAATGGGATTAAAAATTATGGAAGTGTGATAAAAGCTGCACCGCTTATTTTACACGTTCATTTTACTCTGTTTTTTTATTACTCGGGGTGTTTTAGAGCTTAAGAAGTCAAGAAAAAGTACTGTAAAAAACATGAAGGATCAGATATTCGATCTTTTCAATTGAAATTTGCATCTGCCTGAAATACACGAATAAATCACGCAGATAGCTAACCAGGAAGGAAGCAATTCAACACCTACAACGTGGACGAAATCTGTAGTGTCGTGTTAAATGTCTTGAGAATCAGAGTATGTTCGTACACACTCACGTGTATATAATACCACGATACAGTCAACGTGCACGAGTTTCCGGTTCTGTAAGTGCACACACGAAAAGCACAATTGTAGAGAAGGAGCGAGAAAATCTCAGTCGTTTCCACGGACTTTTCTTGTGAAAGCTGTATCTTGTTGAAGATATCTTGGTTTGCACTCAGATACAGGACTCGGCGAAACTTGAAGTTGAAATTTCACCCGCGGCGACGCGACAAAGTCTTAATGGATTGTATCGTTCTTCGTATTCAGGGCTTTCAGACAAAAGTAAAAAAAAAGAGAAAGGGGATGAACGAAACATCGGAACCGATCATGACTGCAATCACTCGTAGAAATCTGAAAAAGCGTAGCGAACAAAAAAAATATACACAAAAAACTGACGAACTTAGTTAGACTCGTTAACCAACTTGGCGCGAAATTTTTTTTCTAAGAAGAAAAACCATTCAAAGGTATTTCGCAGAAAATAATGATTGAAAATGAAAAGGAAGTTTTATTTTAGAGCATTTTATTTGACTTTACACTACAAAAGAATAGTTAACATATGCAAAATTGTGCAGGTTCACGGCACTTTGCCAATTTGTGTAACAATGCATGAATTATTTTAAAGTGCCTAACTTTAGCTGTGTGAGTAACAAGCTGAAATTTTTTTTAATTTCTCGTGAAAAGCTTTTACAGAAGAAGCGAAAGCATTTGCAAAACTCTTTAAGCAAAACGTTTTGTATAATAAAATCCCAATATTTCATTTTAAAGAAAGGTTTTTGCAAAAAATGCTTAGTTGGAATTATGAGAGTTGGTCTGCAAAAAAACAAGAGAACGATAAATGTCAGAAAAAGAGAGAAAACGAGTCAAAAGATTAAGTTGTCTGAGTTTCAAGGGACCGATCACTGTGGGTTGCTTTTTGCATACAAATAGAGTTCTCCTCAAAGCGAAAGGCATTCTTCTTCCGATATGTCAGTATCACGATGATGTAAAACTTTGATATGGGAATAAAGAACTACGTGTTCATGTGAAATAGGAGATGAACTAGAAAATCTAAAAAGTCGACAGAAAAAAAAAAGTTTTAAGTTAAGCCCGAAAGGACTAATTTGTGTTACAATTTAAGACAGTTTGTTTCATTTTAAGCCAGTTTTTAGGCTTAAATTTAGTTTTAAGCTCAAAACTGGCTTAAAATGTAACACAAACTAGTCCTTTCCTTCTAATCGATATTCATACAACAGAGGTAAAAGATATACCCAACGATTTTATAATCTGAAACCACATTTAATTGAAAAATTAAATTTTAAACTCTATAAAAACGCTAAACTTATATACGATATATGAATTAGTTCACAGAAAAAACAAGAACTGAAAGTGTTTACAGCTGAAATCAGTTTTTAGGCGCAAGGTTTTGAAAAATTTGTATATATTTTAAGGAATTTTAAAGTTTTTCGTGGAATTTTAAAGGATTTTAAAAGTCTTGTAAGAATTTTCAGTAATTTTAAAAGATTTAATGATTTTTCTATGAATTTAAAGAGATTACAAGAGATATGTATAATTTCTAAAAGATTTAGTGGAATTTTAGAGAATTTTAAAAAGCTTGTAAGAATTTAAAAAAATTTTGATTTTTAAAAGTAATTTTAAAGGATTTAAAGGCTTTTCATGGAATTTGAAAGGAGTTTAAGTGGATTTGTTCAAATATCCTTAAATTCCTTGAAATTCCGGAACCTCATTTAAAATTCCTAAAAACCCCTTAAAATTCATACAAACCTTTTGAAATCCTTTAAAGCTTCACGAAAATTTAGAAAACTGTAGAAATCTTTGAAAATTCTTAAAAACCTCTTAAAATCGCTGAAAATTTTAAAACATTTAGAATTCCTTAAAATATCTGAAAATCCTTTCAAATTCCATGAAAAGCTTCTAAATCCTTTAAAATTACTTTTAAAAATCAAAATTTTTTTAAATTCTTACTTTAAACTTTAAAATTACATTAAACCTTAATTTAAATATTATACGTATCTCTTGTAATCCCTTTAAATTTTAAGGAATTCCAAATGTTTTAAAATTTTGAGGAATTTTAAGAGATTTCTAAGAATTTTAAAAGATTTCAACGAATTTGAGCAATTTCTAAAATTTTCCTGAAATTTTAAGGTATTTCAAAAGGTTTGTATGAATTTTAAGGACTTTTCAGAAATTTTAAAAGAGGTTCTACAATTTCGAGGAATTTGACGACTGTTAAGTGATTTTTACGAAATTCAAAAGATTTTTAGAATTTTAAAAAATATGTCGTGAATTTTTAAAGGAATTCATGGAATTTTAAAGGAATTTATGAAATTTTAAAATATTAAAAAAAAATTCAAGATATTTAAAGGAAATCTAAATGTTTTAAAATTTTGAGAGATTTTAAGAAGTTTCTAAGAATTTTAAAAGATTTCAACGAATTTAATCAATTTCTAAAATTTTCTACATTTTTATAAATTTTCGTGAAATTTTAAGGGATTTCAAAAGGTTTGTATGAATTTTAAGGGGTTTTTAGGAATTTCGAGGAATTTAAAGATATGCTAACAGATCCTCTTAAAATCCTTTAAAACTCCATGAGAAGCTTTTAAATCCTTTAAAATTACTTTTAAAAATCAAATTTTTGTAAAATTTTCACAAGCTTTTTAAAATTCTTTAAAATTCCACTAAATCTTTTAGAAATTATACATATCTCTTGTAATTTCTTTAAATTCATAGAAAAATCATTAAATCTTTTAAAATTATTGAAAATTCTTACAAGACTTGTAAAATCCGTTAAAATTCCTTAAAATATATAAAAATGTTTCAAAACCTTGCGCCTAAAAACTGATTTCAGCTGTAAACACTTTCAGTTCTTGTTTTTTCTGTGAACTAATTCATATATCGTATATAAGTTTAGCGTTTTTATAGTTTAAAATTTAATTTTTCAATTAAATGTGGTTTCAGGTTATAAAATCGTTGGGTATATCTTCTACCTCTGTTGTATGAATATCGATTAAAAACAAATAAGGTTAACAAACAGAGGTAGAATATCTGGCCGCAAGCCAGTCAATAATACTCAGTAAATAATCCTTGTTCAATCAAAGTTTACCCGCTTGTTGAATGAGAAAGAAAATAATAAAACTCTAGAAAAATCCATCTCCATTACGCAGTTGAATTAATGGCAAAGACATGATAACATATTCTAGGTAAATTTGGACTAATAGCTATTGAATTTGACTGAAGATCATTAATTCACTAATTTGGTTCACCTTACTTGCATAATCACCAGTCTGCTTAGAACTACCAAGTTTTGATGAATTTCATTGTAGCTGAAAGGTTCAATACGTTTCGAGCTGACTGAGATCGTTATGCACAAACTCATGAGTTCGTTAATGACAAGAGTTCTGACCTTGGAGATGTAATTACAGGATTGTTTCCATGGCTTGAGAGACAGCCACAGGGTATGCAATTGTGCATGCGAAGTACACACAACAGAAACTGAATTATCCAGGGACTTGTAAATGGCGTTTCGGCAGTCTTCGATCGCTTGTTACGATAGTTACGATAGGCTACTCTACACTATCGACATGTGCTGCTTGAATGAACATTCAAACATTACTCTTGTAGCTGCGGGAGTACCTACTGCTATATATGCGAAATTAATTTGGAATAATCCTAATCACCGATTCTATAGTACCAATTAGTTCTATACAGGATTATATAACTTCCGATAGGGAAAATTAGCCAGGACGTGGAATCTGATAATTAGAATTGTTCTAAGCATAGCCAATTTTCAGTTGGTTCTTTGAAGAAACATCTCAAGAAATTGCATCATTTTTTAACACCATACTTTTTCCTATCTTAAAAAAGTGCTCTCTAAATCTGAATTAGTGAAAAGTAGGTCACTAATTTACTTTAGTGAAAATTTTCACTAATTATTAGTTGTATTTCACTATTTCAATTAGTAAGTTTTCAACTTTTCACTAAAGTTTTAGTTAAAAATGACTAACAATTAGTGGAATTTTTAACTAAAGTAAATCAGATGTGACATATTTATTTCGTTGTCCATTATAGCTTAAAATTTCAGATATTTATACAATAGAATAAAAATCGTAAGTAATTATTTATTATATTCAAATTTGACCATATTAAAAATATTCTATAGAAAATTTGAAAATTTTCAGGAATATTGACAATAATAATACAAATATAATATAATCCTATCTTAAAAAACATTGTTTTTACGAACCTGATTGGTTTTTGAATGACTTGAAGTTGGAAGGAAGAAAAACAAACTAATGGTGCAAAAAAATGGCAGGAAAACCTTCGAAGTACATTAAAGTTTGTTAAAATTTCTTAAAACTACCAAAAACCTCTTGAAATCCCTTAAAAATCCACAAAAACGATTAAAATCATAAATGTCTTGGAATCCAAGTTAAAACTCGTAAAAAGCTCTTCAGAACTTAATGAAAATGAAATCTTTACGTACCTATTTTAAGAAATTTTAAAGAATTTTAAAAAGATTTTTAAAATCTTAAGAAATTTAGATTTTTTAAGGAATTTTAATGTTTATCATGTAGTTTTAAAGGAGTTCACGAGATTTTTTATTGTTTTTTTTTATTTTGTGGAATTTTGAAAAGTTTTGTAAAATTTCAAAAAATTTGTATATATTTCAAGGGATTTTAAAGTTTTTCGTTACATTATAAAGGATTTTGAGAAACTTGGAAAAAATTTTAAGGAATTATAAATATTTTCGTGGAATTTTCAAGGATTTTAAGAGGTTTCTATGAATTTAAAGGGATTATAAGAGATATGTATAATATTTAAAAGATTTAGTGGAATTTTAAAGTTTCTTGTGGAATTTGAAGAATTTTAAAAAACTTGTAAGAATAAAAAAATATTTTGATTTTTAAAAGTAATTTTAAAGGATTTAAAAACTTTTCATGGAATTTGAAAGGATTTTAAGGGGATTTGTTAAAATATCCTAAAATTCCTTGAAATTCCAGAATCTCATTTAAAATTCATACAAACCTTTTGAAATCCCTTAAAATTTCACGAAAATTTTAGAAATCGCTAAAATTCGTTTAAATATTTTAGAATTTCACTAAATATTTTTTAAAATTCCAAAAAACTTGTGAATTTCGAAAAAATCACTTGAAAGTTGTCAAATCCCATAAAATCCCTCGCTATTCTTATAAATCTCTTAAAATATCTGGAAATTCCTCGAAATTCTAGAACCTCATTTAAAATTCCAGAAAACCCCTTAAAATTCATACAAGCCTTTTGAAATACCTTAAAATTTCACGAAAATTTTAGAAATCGCTTAAATTCGTTGAAATCTTTTAAAATTCTTAGAAACCTCTTAAAATTCCTCAAAAAAGTAATTTTAAAGGATTTAAAAGCATTTCATGGAATTTTAAAGGACTTTAAGAGGTTGTTAGGAATTTTAAGTAATTACAAGAGATTTGTATAATATTTAAAAGATTTAGTTGAATTTTAAAAGGACTCCATGAAATTTTAAGAGATTTTTAAGGAAGTTTAGGGAATTCAAAGAATTTTAAGGAATTTTAAAGTTCCTCGTGGAATTTTAAAGGGTTTCACAAATTCTTTAAGATTTTCTAAATTTGAATCAACAAACTTTCATTGATTTTTTAATGACTTGAAGTTGTAAGAAGGGAAATAAATAATCGTGGTGTTGGTGTGCTAGTATTTTCAAGTTTCTTACTGAAATTCTTTCTTGACAAATCTCAAAATGTATGAATAAAGTTTGTTCGAGAACTCTCCACGAAATTGTATTATAACTCTAGCACCACTCAATCTCAGGTGAGATAGAACTTTCAAGAGTTCATCATTGTAAGTTTATGTCGAGATTTTTAGAACTTATAATAATTATTATAATATTAAGTAATTTCCATTATACTCTATCTTCGAAGAAAGGAGCACAAAATATTCTTCATCCTTTTTAAAAGCTGTATATACCTTAACATTTTATTACCCATCCAATAAAGTAACCAGGTAAAAAAAGGTTTTATAACAAAAGTCTTTCCCTGCTTTTCTCTTAAATCTGTGAGGGTCTCTATAATGGACCATACATTTTTCACTTTAGCGTCATGTTCAACTTTTTCTTACTGGCAATTATGTTACTTTTATCACATGAAACTTTTAATGCTATAAGGAAAACTTCAATAAAAGCTCTCTATGCAGTAATTTTCAGAAATTTGTTCTCTGCCAGCTTTTATTTTCATATTAACTCGTCTTGAACTCGGTAATTTATTGCTTCCTTGAAGTAAGTAGATAAGGAGAATATATAACGAATACATGTTGCATAAAACAACTACAAGTGAATGCACCTGGCAATTTTCCATGGAACTAAAACATGTACATTCCAGCGATCGTAGAGCAGCAGCCAACATTCAATTTTCTCTTATAGTATTGGGTATTTCCTGCCCGAAATAATGAGAATATTTTTCAAAGTCTCAGTATACACCTGTTTCTGATATCAGTGAAGAAACTTTATCGATTTTCCCACCAGAAATAGTGCTTCTTTTTTTACTGAAGAGGAGAAAACGACCTGAAAATTCCACTTGATATTTCAATGAAAGAAATTCACTATGGTTCCTTACTGTTTTATCGCCTTTCTTATATTATGCCACAGATAAAAAAGAGAATTTATATATATATACACACACAAAAACTTTTCAGCACAATATCCTTTTAAAAGATCGCTTTTAATAGACAACAGTTATTCTACTAAAAATCGGATAAAGAACTCTAAAAGATGAAAGAATTCAAACCGATTCGACAGTGAAATTTGTCTGCGAGTTGTGTTCTCTGTCCACAGTCGTCGAAGTGGGAAAATAAAAAGAAGAGCTAGTGGCGAGCAAAAAATCTCTTTCATTCGTTGGAAGTATTATATTGAGTGTTACTAGTGAACACGTGCAAGTTTGGTAGGGGAACTTCTTTTATCGGTGGAATTTAAAATAAATGCTCTCTTACCATAGTACTTTGAATCGACTTCTTACTCCGTGCGAGCGCATCTGCTATTACATCGCTTTTACATTAACCCACTTTTAGAAAATTCCAAGTAAACCTAGAGTCTCCTCTGAATTTATAATTTCCATCCGAAGAAGACATTTTTCGAAAGGGCAAAAACTTGTACTATTTGCGTTTCCTTGATGAATTGCATCAAGAAAATGAAATAATCAGAGTCCAACGAAAGGATGGATTTGCAATACAAACTAGAGTGAATTAAATCTTACAAAAAGTCAACTACAAACGCATTCAATTATTCAAAATGTAACAAAGCTTAAACTTTCTACAAATTACTCCTTTTCATTAGTGTAGTGCCAACTTTTCCTGTTTCTATGCTTACTTATTTCTATGATTACTTTAACAGGCCATAGCTTCACAAAGTAGAGCAAGAGATGTTAACATTTAAAAGGAGTTGACTAAACAAAGGCTTGAAACTTTCAAGTACCCACTTCCAATAAATGTAATTAGTTCACTTTAAATATCGGGGTTTACAGCTCTGGAAAATAGTAGGTAGATAACTCTTTCAATTTAAGTGGATTTTATATTCAATTGCATTTTGAAAATTGCAGTGGACCTCAAGTCTTTTAGTCGTGCTTTATAGACCACCATTTATTCCACCAGATCAACGGCAGTTGTACTTTTATTTGGTCAGCAAACTTGGTCTCCGACACGAAACTCTCCAAGAACGAATAGGACTTTTAAGGGATATACGTGTACAAGTTAGCCCTCCTATTCTTTGTCCAGCAACTAAGGCTGATGAACCTTACTTCCGTTTCCTTCTTATCCATGATACTCTCACTCCGCCAACCGCAAAACTTTAGTCCAATTGGCAATAGTCGAGTATTGCTAAGAAATACCAACAGCATTCTGTACTTCTACAACTTCTTAATGGTATTTGTTGTACGGTTGTAATGTCACCCCGAATTAGTTGAGTTTGTCGGGAATTCTTCTCAGACTGCCAGCTACCCTAATGAAATAACATGACCGTCGATTTTTTCTTGGGAGACTATAAAAGTAACGAGAGAAGGAAAATACTGCACTTTCGCCAGCAATTTTCTTGCTCGTTAGTAGTAATTTACGACTTTTGTATCATCCAGTGCATGAGGTATTTAATAATATCATACTGCTTCAAAATAATTCATTTAGGGGCATAGCATTGTGTATTTTATTACGCGCACGATTATTTATTTAATTTCTTACGACTTCTCAAGTCATTAAAAAATCTATGAAAGTTTGCTGATTCAAATATAGAAAATCTTAAAGAATTTGTGAAACCCTTTAAAATTCCACGAGGCACTTTAAAATTCTTTGAATTCCCTAAACTTCTTTAAAAATCTCTTAAAATTTCATGAAGTGCTTTTTAAAATTCAACATAATCTTTTAAATATTATACAAATCTCTTGTAATTACTTAAAATTCCTAAAAAAACCTCTTAAAATCCTTTAAAATTCTATGAAAAGCTTTTAAATTCTTTAAAATTACTTTTAAAAATCGAAATTTTGTAAAATTCTTACAGACTTTTTAAAATTCTTTAAAATTCCACTAAATCTTTTAAATATTATATATATATATCTCTTTTAAAAGATTTCAACGAATTTGAGCGATTTCTAAAATTTTCCTGAAATTTTAAGGTATTTCAAAAGGTTTGTATGAATTTTAAGGGCTTTTCAGGAATTTTAATAGAGGTTCTAGAATTTTCAGATATTTTTAAAAGATTTATAAAAATTGCGAGGGATTTTATGGAATTTGACGACTTTCAAGTGATTTTTACGAAATTCAAAAGATTTTCAGAGTTTTAAAAAATATTTAGTGAAATTTTAAAATATTAAAAAAAATTTCAAGATATTTAAAGGAAATCTAAATGTTTTAAAATTTTGAGGGATTTTAAGAAGTTTCTAAGAATTTTAAAAGATTTCAACGAATTTAAGCAATTTCTAAAATTTTCTAAATTTTTATAAATTTTCGTGAAATTTTAAAGGATTTCAAAAGGTTTGTATGAATTTTAAGGGGTTTTTAGGAATTTCGAGGAATTTAAAGATATTTTAACAAATTCCTTTAAAATCCTTTCAAATTCCATGAAAATCTTTTAAATCCTTTAAAATTATTTTTAAAAATCAAAATTTTGTAAAATTTTCACAATTCTCTAAAATTCCACTAAATCTTTTAGAAATTATACATATCTCTTGTAATCTCTTTAAATTCATAGAAAATTCATTAAATCTTTTAAAATTACTGAAAATTCTTACAAGACTTTTAAAATCCTTTAAAATTCCACGAAAAACTTTAAAATTCCTTAAAATATATACAAATTTTTCAAAACTTTTCAAAATTCCACAAAAAAAAAATGATTTTAATCGTTTTTGGTGGATTTTTAAGGGATTTAAAGAGGTTTTTAGAGTTTTAAGAAATTTTAACGTATTTCGAATGTTTTCCTGACATTTTTTTGCACCATTAGTTTGTTTTTCTTCTTTCAACTTCAGGTCATTCAAAAACCAATCAGGTTTGCAACAACAATGTATGCGAGATTTTCGAGACATTTCGTGACACCACTTTTTTAAGACAGGAGGATTGTATTATATTTGTATTATTATTGTCAATATTCCTGAAAATTTTCAAGTTTTCTATAGAATATTTTTAATATGGTCAAATTTGAATATAATAAATACTTACTTACGATTTTTATTTTATTGTATAAATATCTGAAATTTTAAGCTATAATGGACAACGAAATAAATATGTCATGTCTTTCAAAGAATAATTCAAGGATTCCAGTAAAAATAAGAAAAACGTGACACACTTGAACGTTGCTTTGTTCCGAAGAATATATTTTCTATCAACAGTAACCACATAAAGGAACCATGTTCTGGCGAAATAAAGGTTTTCTTATTTTTCTTACAAATCGGAATTTTATCCTATTGTAGTCTTTATTTTTTTTCTACAACCACAAAAAACATTCCTCTGTTATTTCTATCATACCTTAAGTGGGAAAATAATTTCGTAAATTAATGTTTATACTAATTTATTAGTGTTTATACCAATTTATTAATGTTTATACTAATTTCCAATACACAGAAAAAACAAAGACTGAAAGTGTTTACAGCTTAAAACAGTTTTTAGGCTGAATTTAAGTTTAAGTCAGTTAAGATTTTTTAGTCTTAAAACAAGATTAAAAATCGACTTAAACTTAAATTCAGCCTAAAAACTGATTTAAGCTGTAAACACTTTCAGTTCTTGTTTTTTCTACTTGCGTCGATAATTTTGAAAAAATACACTTCCTTTAAAATTCCAGACTAGTATTTGTAATTTGAAAGAGCAATTAAGAAATAATAGCTACCAAACTTTTTTTCTTGACGTACCGTAATTTAAATAAAAAATAAAGGGAAATATTCTTGAAGAAATGAAGATCTGTCTTTTTAATTTAGAAAGGTGGGTTGTAAAAGTGTTGAGTGCTGAGTGGCGTGAATTCTAATGCATTAAAACGGCCAGGAAAACGTACAATGGGTACAACACAGGTGGCAAATGAAGTTTAACACGGTGGACTTTTTAATTACACCACGAGCCGCTCCTGACAGTGCAAAATGAAAACGGCTTAATATTTTATCTTTTATCCCCTGCATTTCAAGCCGCAATTCCATCCTAGAACTTTCAAAGAGACGCGAAGGATATTACTACTTTGCCCTGGTTTTTGATATCCCACGGGAACACCTCGGTATCGTCGTCATTCGGCTGCAAAGTTGTTCGAGTCGGATGAATTTTATTGAATAATAAAATCTGCCGAGAGTTACTCAGTTCTCCCAATCGGGATATGGAGATTCCGGATAGGGAAAACAATTTATCGGATTTACCTTCCGACAAATTTGGTTTTTAATCGTATCATCACCGGATAGACACTATTGACAGTTACTCTATTTCAATCAGTCAGGAATCGTATTGTTATTTTTTCGATTTTCCTCAGAAATGAAATTTGATGCCAAGGATTAATAAAACGTAGAAAAATCTCTTTTAATAACCAAGTTCTGCAACCTCCAAATTTTAATTTCTCAATGGATTACCGGAGGTATAAAAACTGCCGCTAAAGTCGGTGAAGAATATAAATTTGTCAGGCTCGTTATAAATTTCTCCGTCGTGAATGTTCTTGGTGGAGGCTAATGAATATATTGTGAGACCGCAACGAAGGATATATTCCAAGTTGTAAAAACTTTACACAATACGTTGCTTTTGCACCGGGCAAACAAACCTACCGAGTGCAAAACTTTCTAGGACACGGAACACTTCTCGCACCTCTATTACGTAGGTTGAAAGTCGAAAGTTTCGTGGCGACTTTGTACATTTTATTGCCGATCTAAACTTCAGATTGCTGAGCTTCTTTTCAGATTCTCACATCGTTATGTGGCATCTCGCGTTACTCAACTTCATATACTGGCTCTAAAATAAAATAGTAATTTTGAAGCTAATCCTCAAAGGAAATCATGCTTGGTTTATATAATATAAAAAATCCGGTGATAAAACAAATGAATGTGGAAAAAATATAAAAGAACACTGAGAAAAATGTTTGGTGCTGACAACAAAAAATTTTGTTGCTATAGAAGTAAAAAAGATTTTGTTGGTTCAAATTAATTTTCTTGGTTCAACAAAAAGTTTGTTGAAAGAACCAAGATTTGGTTGGCACAACCAAACAACTTTTGTTGCTTCTATAGCAACAAAAAGTTTTGTTGTCCGCACCAAACATTTTTCTCAGTGAAGAAATGATTTACTTGCAAATATTAGGAATGACATACAGCACTCTCTAATTATTGAAATCATAAATAGTGAGCATTTCCTCCGGTAATATTATTTGTGTTCTACTTATGAAAACGAAAAATATATCTCCATTTATCTCTCGCAGAATCATTCCTCAGTTGGTACTTGAGTCATGACACATAATACAACTCATTTTTCCCTAATAACAAGCATTTCCGGTCCCGCCCAACCATGAGTTTTTGCGGTGGTGTGCTGGAAGCGAGCAGTAATAAAGGGGTGGAGAAGTTATCATTTTGACGCAACGGGGAGCAGAAAACGATTTATCAACGTGAAATGTGGTATGTTGGCTACAGCCATGACCGTTTCTAGTTTCGCTCGCTACGTGGTCATTTTTATAAATTATTATCTACTCCTTATTTATCCACGAACAAAATACAAGAGCACTCATTGCTCTGACTAGAAATGAATGGAAAAAAAACTCTGACGTTGGCAGTTAAAAATGATTTTTTAGAACGCGAGCACGGAGAAAAATGGATATTAAAAAGTAATATCTAGCTATTTAACTATGGGACGACTATCTAGATATTTAGATGTAATTTCTTGATATTAAAACTTAAGGGCATGTGTTATGAGATTTTACCCGGTTTTTTTTCTACAATTTTTACATTTTCAAAGAAATTTTAGTCAACATCCGCCCGTGTTCACGTTCTTAACGGATGTTGACTATAATTTTTTTGAAAATGTAAGAATTTTAGGAAAAAAGCCAGGTTTAAAAACTGGCTCATATGGTAAGTAACACATGCCCTTAATATCCAGATATTCAAACTTAATATCCAGAGATTAAAATATTGGATATGAGAATATTTGGATTATATATTTTAATATCTAAATATCTAGACAGTCGTCCCATAGTTAAATAGCTAGATATTCCTCTTTAATATCCATTTTTCTCCGTGAGCTTTTTTTTTTTAATAAAATGAAAAAAACGTTGGCATGACAAAAATAATGTTCGAAAAAGTAATGAGAAAATGTCTTGACGATAGTATACGACACACATTTTAATTCTTCTCCAGTGGAAAAAGTTTCTAACCCATTTTCAAATCTCGTTTTGAAAGAGTAAAACTAACTTTCGAACAAGCTGATGGAGTGAGGAGTTTCCTATGCTTCGGAAAGGTATGTAGGTCGTTAAAATCCCATGAACAAGAGAGGAATACCGAAGTACACTTCTCCGCCACACACGGTATTTCTCACGTCACTTGAAGTTTCGCTCACAGTCCCAAAATAATTTAAACGCCTGCCAAGTGCTAAAGGGAAGTAGACCGTGTAGTGTTCACTGTTCAGAGTCCCAGGATGCCTCTGACAAACCTCATATACGACTCGCAATTATAATGTTTAATCAGAACAGCGATTGTCTTGTGGAATCTGTATCCTCGAGTAAACTCATCTACAAGTGTGCATCTATCTAAACCACTTTTCAATCTGACAAGAGAATTCTCATGCTTTTTAAAATACCCACATATTTACTTTTCGATGTGAAAATAACAATAATAATGTACCATAAATTCATAACATAAATGGTGTTGACACTGCTCCTTGTAATAACAATTTGCAAAGCAAAGAGAGACATGTTTAAAGATTAAAGCGCCTCGTCTGACTATAACCGCCCGCTTCTACTTAAATTTCCCCAGCGTGGGAGACAAGTAGAAAAGGCGTGTCGTGCTCAGCCATTTTTGGACCCTTATTATATAATACACAAGGAAAATAACAAAAGAATGAGAAAAATAAGCAGAGTGACGTGAAAGAAGTTATCAAAAACCATTCATACGAAAATAAATGGCCATTGATAGATGTTCCCCTCTTCGTGTTTGAGGCTCATCGGTATTCTCTTTCTTTCAGTAGTTACCATCAACGAATTCGATTTGTGCTCAATTTTCAGCTCGAGAGCACTTCCCGCGATATTAAGAGAGTAAAGCTGTAAAACTGCGTACCAAAAATCTGGGTAATAAAATCTTTATGTAAATTCAATGATGTTTAAATATTCACCCCATAACTTTGTGAATTTTCTTCCCGGAAAGAGAGAATGTTGACAAAAATTCGAAAGTACAGTCACGGAAATGAAATAACAACCCTCGGTGTCTTATATAAAAGTAATTCCTGTGAGAGAAAATTTGATCAAAGAGTGTGTTTTGCCGACTGTAGACAATTGGAAACTGTTTAATGGATGATTTATGGTGTTATTCGCAACTTATAGGAGAGAATCTGAACAAAACCGAGTAAAGTGATTAGCAAATTGAAATGGTTCATATGGGAGTATCATCAGTTCCGAACTATCAGCGAGATGAGTTATCGATTGAAAGTTTCTCTCATATTCGTTTGCTTCTTTTTTTTTTTGTTTTAAAACTCCCTCAATGACTGTACGTACTATCAAACTCGTACCTCGAAACGAAATGCGCAAGAACAAAAGTTAATGTACTTGTGTTTCCTTGTCATTAATTAACCTTTTACAAACTCCATTGTGCAGATTAGAAAGTAATTGCATTTACGTACCGAGACCTATAGGAAAGTTGAAATCTTTCACGTTCGACGACTACTTTCCTGGTTTCCAATTAGTGAGGAAGCAAGAAATGAAAATCCTCTCTTAATCGAATAAATATTTATTTAGAATTATAATTTTACATAAAATTTTATTAGATATTATACATAATAAAAATATTTAAATTTCTGTCCAAATTTGTTCAGACTTGTTCGTATTTGTTTATTTTTTAATGAAAGTTCTTCGAGTTTTCCTCAAGAGTCTCGACCTTCCTCGGTCTGTCCTTATGTCTATCTATGTACATATTTGGATAAACTAGCGGATGTCTAACTTCCTTATCAAATTGAATTAATTAAGAGACGTCACTGGAACTAACAGGAGTTCGACTGGAAAGTTTTAGTCCAGTGGTATATCAAGGATAGCCATGTTTCATGTTTCCATATCCCCATGTGTAATTTACGTATTCCGAGTTATTCTAATTAATAGTGCTCACCGAAAGGTACTCGGATCTAACAATCTCAGGGGATAACCACATCTTCCCTAGTCTTTACTTTCAAGAATCTCAACTCTCCACATTCTGAATTACATAATTTCCGTAAAAACCTATTGGAAATTTTTCTTTTCCTTTTATTTCATTAAAAAGATGAAATCCTCAGCAGGAATCTTATTAAAAAACGATAATAGGAGCTCTTGACTTCAATTTCGAGTAGATTTCAAGAGTGCTTTATTGATTTTATCTCGAGGAGATGAAACACTAAAGTACACTACTACACAAGGTTTTCATGGATCTTGGGATCAACTTAATTAATGGATAGTGAAATTTAATTACTATTTCTGAATTACATATAAATCTTTAATATAATATAGATAGATATATTAATATAACTAATGAGTAAATATTGTTGATTGCAGGATGAGAATGAATGCAATGGAGAAAATTCCTGAAGGCTGAAATAAGGTCTTCAGAGTGTGGAGATGCATTCAGTGACCTCGGCTCTGGGCGTCATCGCCATTGTAACTTTCATAATATCGGCAACAGCAGGTAATGGAATTTTTTTATTCTTACTGATCTGATATCTGATATTTCACAGTATTTTTTTACTGAATTGATGAACGAATGCTGGATTGTGTTGAATGAGAAATATACACTTTTTCGTAACAAGTTCGCAACAGATATCGTGTTCCACATGCGAATATATATGCAAATATACTCGTCAAAATCCAGAACAAAAGTCAAACTATATGAAACCTATTATGTCGGATCTAATTTTATTGGCTTCAAACATTCAATATTCTGTCGATTTTTAATTAATAGTCGCTTTTTCATTAACCCGTTAACGTCAAGAAGACACATTTTTGAAGTGCTCTATTCTGTAAGATATTTCACTATGAAAACGTAGGACAAAAAATTTAAAAGATACCTTACCTACTATCAAAATTTAAAAAAATTACGTTTTTTACAATATTTTTGCAAAATAAAGTAAAAAAACCAGGATTTTTCATATCTTTTTTTTTTTTTTTTACATTTTCGATGTCTTATCGTATTATTATTCAATTAAGAAACAGCCTAATCGCGTCCTCGATTGTTTTCGTTTCCAAATGTGTTATTATTTGTATTTTTATCATTGTTTAAACTTGCAAAATAACGGTAAAATCGATTGACAATTTTTACAATTGTTAGACTAATTAATTTTTACGATTAAAACACGTGCAAGTTCTATATAAGTACAATGATTTTTCGGGTCGCTGATTACGAATTTGCTACTGTTTTTGCAAAATTAATTTGTTTAAAAAAATTATTGCAAAAACTGATTGCAGAACAGAATCGTAAGGGGAAAAATATTTTGAAAACGTATAGAGATAATTTTAATTATTTAAACAATTATGCAAATTATTAATAAATATCTTTTTTTCACACCAAATATGTTGATACATATTTTCAGGGTTCCTGATAACGAATTTGATTTTAATTGTACAAAATTTTATTTTTTACACATTTTTTTGACAATTAATCCATCAATATTAATATTACAAAAAAAAATTTAAATGAAAAAAATGTTTTAAAAGAGAAAAAATTCTAAAAAGTAATAAATATTTTTTTTAAATGTTTAAAAATGATTCTTAGTAACATTTATATATATAACATTTTTTCATTTAAATTTTTTTTGTAATATTAATATTGGTCGATTAATTGTCAAAAAAATGTGTAAAAAATCAAATTTTGTACAATTAATTTCAAATTTGTTATCAGGAACCCTGAAAACCTAGAAAACCATACGTAACAACATATTTGGTGTGAAAAAAAGATATTTATTAATAATTTGCATAATTGTTTAAATAATTAATTTTCGACATAAAATGCGTGTTTTAATCGCAAAAATTAATTAGTCGAAGAATTGTAAAATTTGTCAATCAGTTTTATCGTTATTTTGCAAGTTTAAACAATGATAAAAATAAAAATAATAATACCGTTGGAAACGAAAACAATCGAGGACGCGATTAGGCTCTTTCATAATTGAATAATAATACGATAAGACATCGAAAATGACAAAAGAAAAAAAACGTATGAAAAATCCTGGTCTTTTTACTTTATTTTGCAAAAATATTGTAAAAAAACGTAATTTTTTGAAATTTTGATAGTAGGTAAGGTACCTTTTAAATTTTTTGTCCTACATTTTCATAGTGAAATATCTTGCAGAAAGGAGTACTTCAAAAATGTGTCTTTTTGACGTTAATGAGTTAATAGTCGATTTTTCATTAATAGTCGATCTTATACTTTAGAGTACGATCCTATAACATCTATAATTCAAATTAATAGCTGAAAGTTCATAAACTATAAAAATGTTATCATTTATTGGAGACCAAGATTAATTTTGAAGACGGGAAAGTTACGATATCCTAAGCCAATTCCCTCGTGTGTAATCCGTAATATGAGTAGCAGTATTATTACATGGGATTATGTAGTATACTGGACATCCTATAGAGATCCTCGTTAATCGAATTCACCCCATATAATATAGCTGGAGACAGTCGATAGAGTCAGCAGCAACACTGCTAATAGAAGTGTCGCACATAAAAGTAAGAAGCGTCATTACTTCAACCCACTTTGCCCTGGGCGAACTGCGATAGTGGTATACCACTCTCAACATACTTCTTCAGACTCCTTACTTTTTTTCTCCACTTTTATGAACTACAAAGCACTGTGGTGAACGAATAGCTCGATGGGGAATTCGTCTGATTCCGTTTCTAGAGGTTAGTAGGAAATTCTAGAAATTCTCCCAAGTTTTGATTCGAAAACGAAATTCCAGTGGGGTTCATCCGTGACTTTCCCTTGTTCAATAGTCTCGCATTCCAAAAGTATTGGAGGAATATCACGAATCTGATCATTCTGTGATTAACTTTTTCACTTACATCCTAATGAATACTGAATTATAATCACCATGAAGAGATCTCACTCAGAGATCTTCACTTTCTTAGAGAAAAGTATTTTCCCTAAACAGTATGAAGATATAAAAAGTATGTATATATAAATGATTTTATAGTTTATTCTATTCTTCAGTTTACTCCACTAGTAAATAGTAATTTTGTGTTGTAGTAAAATTTTTAGAAACCAGTCAAGTATTTTCTACTTTGAAGCTACTTTAGGTGTTGTAGACTTCCTGTTCCTCATATTTTCTCATTTATTTCGCACCAGGCTCTTATCGTCTTACAGTATATTATTCGAGCTTAAAGTTCCGTTGAAAGCATTTCGTTTACTTCAATTTTTGATTATTTATATATTACAATAGTCATTCTTGAGACGAGTAAAACATTATAAAGTAGATATTTTTAAAAAGAAAATTTATTATAGTTTTATCAAAACAGTAACTTCTTATAAAGTAAATATCAAAGAACCGAATCTTCTATAAACTAGCTAGTGTGGCCTCCATTCTCTAAAAAGTGAATTTTAAGCGCACTCCAGAGAAACCAGAATGTTTTAAAGTTTGTTGTCTGCTTTAAATTTCTATTTTTAATAAACCCATACGAATTTTTTTACACCGAGTTATAGAATGTGCATGAAACAATTATAATTATAGTTACGACGTCATGAAATATTTTATTGTATTTTTCTGCTACAATTTCATTTTAGAAATCAGATAAATTTTATTTTACATCTATCTGGATTTTCAAACATTTTCTCAGTACTTTAATGACGTAATTTTAAAAGTAAGTTATCTGATGGTAAGATGTAACTAGCAAAAACTTTTTTTATATTTTCTGATGCCAGTTCTGCTTCTCTTTGCGATGGCACTTAACTTTCAGAGTTTACGTCTAAGATAAAAGCTTTCAAACTTCTCTTTCCTATAAGCATGTAACTAATAAAACAACGTATAAAGAGATACATCAGAATTGATGGACAATTTCGTCTAAACTAGCTTCTCAAGTGGAAGACTTTCTTGAGAGTTATACTACAAATGAAATGTTTCGTGCTGAGAAAAAGTTGCGAGTTTCAAAGTTTCAGTGAAAATTGACTCTCGAGATACTTGAGGATAGTAAAATTGTACAGCTTTCATTTTATGATTTTTAGAGAATATTCTCGAAGATTCTTTTATATTTTGCATTTTCTCATCTTATCTTTCCTTTCCACTCTCTAAATCTGAATTAGTGAAAAGTGAGTTACTAATTTACTTTAATGAAAAATTCTACTGATTGTTAGTTATTTTTAACTAAAACTTTAGTGAAAAGTTGAAAACTACAATTACATACAATTAAGTACAACTAATAATTAGTAAAAATTTTCACTAAAGTAAATTAGTGGCTCACTTTTCACTAATTCAGATTTAGAGAGCAAAGCGTCTTCTGCTTTGGAAAATATGCTTAAAATTAATTCAGAATTTTTACAATTATCGCCAGACGTCAAAGAATGAAAGGTACATTTCCATTTTATCAGCTGGAAAATAGTTTGAAAAGTCCTCGATCAGTCACGACGCCAGAAGGCATTCCCTTGTTTACAAAAGTGCAAATACCTCATATTAGAAAACTTTTAACATTAAATCGCGCGCACTATTGAGTTGGCCATTGGGGACAAATTTTCGAACTTATGAGCAAAAAATAATGTTGATATTCTGTAAAAAGTAAACCTATTTTACTTTTTGGAATTAATATGTTTCACAATTAATTATTCAGATTTTACGAAAGATGATGACAAGTCTGGCTATAATCTACCTTCTCCACTTGACGATATTATCTCAATAAGTAGAATAAGCACGTAACGGTAAGACATAACATTTGAAGCCATCACTATAAAGAAAAAAAAAATACATAAAAAAAAATTCACGAATGAGATATTTTTTCATTGATCTCGCTTCTCGCGACATTTACAGGGTTATTTATCATTCTATAAAAAAATATCTGTCATAAAATTCTTTAAAACTCCTTTTTCACGACGTTTATTTGTTTTTTCTGCATCAAACCATCTTCCAAATTCAAATTATATTTTCATTAAAATTTTCATATTTCCTATACAGTACATTAAAAAAAAAACTAAATAATTCACTTTTTCTAAGGTATATTTCACACATCCAATATTCGCGTGCGCTGTTTCGGCATTTTTCAATGAAATGTACAGAAACGAATTCTCTCTCAACGACTGATATTACTTTGAACCTTATTTCTGACGCAGAGATGGGAAACGGCGCCGCTAAGCTCAGAATCAATCATCCTGAGAAGGAGAATCGACACTCGACTGAAAACAACATAGGAAACAAGGCGATCAATGCAACATCAAGAAGGATGTCCGACGAAATTGGCTACGAATCGTCGACAGTTTACAGGGAATTCACCGCACTTGAGGAAGGAACAGGGTTCAATTTAGCAGGACGATTAGGGGAGATTCAAAAGGATGGAGATTCCAACTTGACGCGAGGAATGGAAATCGGAACTCAAGAGAGCGACCCTTTTCAGGAAGATCTTCCTCGATTATCTGATAACCCAAGAAAAAATACAGAATTAGGATCAATGATGAAAAATCCTTCCGGGTCTGAAAATCTATTGGAAACTTCCTCCGAGAAAATTCTCGGTGTTTCAAGTTACGAGGTTGCTAGGGGATCTTCGGTCGTTTCTGAAAGCGATCTTGAGGAATCCTCTCGAGAGGCGGATAGTTCGAAACCAAATTCCTTGGTGAAGACTCTTACTGGGAATCAAGTCGAAGAAGAAAAGTTTGAGGATCAAAGTCATCGAGGACCTGAAGTTACGTCCACTGCTTTCCAAGACAAGCAAGTGTCTATGGGGGATTCACTGGTAGAGGAAGAGGCTTCGCTCGATGTAAAAACAGCATCGCACCAAGTTTCTGTACCATTCCAAGTTCCAGCTTCTCTGGAAAAAAATGAAACTGCAATGAGGGATGGAAGAAGAAAAGTTTTCCAAGATGGAAAAGAACATCTTGGTAAGAGACCAGATTCTATTGAGCATCAATCGGCGCGAAAGAATCAGGGAAGCAGATCGCAAAATGAATTTTTAAGTGGAAAGAGTGGATCTTTTCACGAAATAAAATCGTCGAGAGTCGTAAATATTCATCACGACGCGAATCAGTTGATTCTTAGTGGGAAAATCATTCAGCCGAAAATTTCCAGTCCCTTGGGAAAGTACACGCCGTATTTTGAAGACGGAGTGGAGGAGGAGAATGTTACTGCCAGAATTGGAAATACTGTTTTGCTTGATTGTAAAATTGGAATGCTGGGTAATAAAACGGTAAGCACAATTTCAGGGTAGTTTCTATGTCGAAATAATTGTTTTTTGAATTAAATTGGGACAAGGATACGTCTTCTAAATAAAACTTAATCAAATCAATCAATCTGTAGAGGTAAAGCTATTTGAGAAACTTAATTTAGCTGCATGCTGGAACACGGAACAATTATTGGGATTTAGTAAATCAACCAATATTTCACATATTGCCTTCTCTTCGCCTTCTCCTTCACCTAAACACTTGATTGCTTGACGCTGAAACTGAAAACAACTCTTCAGATCAAACAGGGGTAAAAGCCATCAATTTCTTGTGAAGAAGCAATCAAATATTGGTACATCTGTTCTTTGGATTTTCAGAGACATAATAACATTTCTCCCGCAATATAAGAACAGTCAATTATTTATTATTTGTGTATCTCACGAGAATGAAATTGAAAATATACATTCTAATCCAATAACCCTGAAATAAGCTTTCAAGCGTCTTCCTTTAAATTCAATTTACCTTTATACACTGCACACATATTTTCAATATTCAAGCCATTTTCATATAATAATATTGCAATAGATTCTTATAATATTCCTTTATTTTTTTATTTGAAAGATACTTTTAAAAGCAATATTTTCTGGGTGTTTAATTAATCTAATTATGTAAATAAAACTTTTAGGTATTATGTTAGTATGAAAATTTATAATAATATTATTTTATAATATATTATATCTATATATGTATATATA